>BPLR01017589.1:0-233169 GCA_021605095.1 Caerostris extrusa
ACATTTACGAAAGAGAAATTAGCATGCAAAAGTGAAGTTAAATTCTTGCTTTGAAACTTGTTATTTGAATCTTACTTTATAATGCTTAATTAACACTGTCAAATTTTTAACTAACATTAGAATTAAAATCATTGATTATTTCACACTTTTATTTTGCCTATCAATATGCACTAAATAAGGAGGTGGTTGTATTCTTAAATGTATAAAAGAAAATAATGTCTACCAATTGTTTCAAAAACACTGATAGTGATTGTATTTTTGCTTTTGAATAAATACAAAACTAATCAATTATTATTTTGAATAATTAAAAAATAAACAAAGTGCTCTGTACCACAGGTTTTTGGGTTTGAGTCCCAGCTGAGCTATGGATGTTTGTAGTGGTTCAAATCCACTTAAACCGTAAGTATTGTGTATTGGGCTAACAAACCTAACCCATAAAACAAAGTTATCATGTTTTGAAATCTGCCAATAGGCAGAAGGCCTCAGCTCACCATGGGCTGTTGATACAAATATGATGATAATGATGATGAAAAAATAAAAATCAATATACTGAGAGAAATGTAAGTCATGTATATTAAATGTTTTATGATGCTTAAAAACTTTCATTTAAGAATATTCGTAGTAACTTTTTAGATAGAGAAAAGCTAATTCATTAATGCATTTTATTGATAGTATTTTAAAAAAGATTTTCTTTATTATTTATGCAATTCTTTACTTTTATTTATATTTTTTGTTTTTATTAATTGATTTTTTTTTTCCCGCTCTTAGAATTACTTCAATTCACCACCTGCTGATGAAGGACTTTCCAGGTTTTTATTCTAAAAAAATGCAAGGACTTAGGCCAAAAATAATTTTTTTAAAAATGCTGCATTTTTCTTCTGATTTTATGATAATTAGCAGGTGTATGATATAAACATCTTAGCTGTCAAATAGTTTTCATCATATGATTTCATGTTAGAAAAATGCTCTGCTAACTGTATCTTCGTTTTATAATAAAGTTTTTTATTATTTTTATTTTCCACAATTCATTGTTTAATATTCATCATATACAGTAGAACCTGTTTAAGTCAAAAACCTCCAAAACTCGAAAAAAAATTTGTTCCCCTTCCCTTCAGCCCCAAACCTCCATTACTCGAAATTTCAACCCTCTATATGTCAAAATAATTAGTCAATCTCCACAAGCCATTTTGGTTTATATTTTCCCTCCATAACTCGAAAAAAAAAATTTTGACCTCTGTATCTCAAACATTAGCAATGTTTGATTTTACAACTCGATCATTTGAAACTAATTAGCTCTATAGCTCGAAGAAAAATAAGTTACCGACTTTTTAAGGATTTGCCAACAATGCACGTCATTGTTTCTTAGAAAACAATGTATGAGTATACAACAAATAGAATAGCCAATTCTTTAAAATATTCTTATTATTGCTAATAATTTCATTTGAACTCTAGCGAAGCAAATCTTTTGTTGTCATCTGCAAAAATATCAAGTAGTTTGGTTTTTACTGCAATACACATCTATTTTAATAACAGTATACGAATAATATTGTTAAAAAATGAATGCTGTGAAATGTAAACTGAGAACTTTGACTCTCACTGAAAAATTTGTAGCTGTGAAGTGTTGTCATAAAAAGAAAGACGTTGCTGAACAATTTGGCCTGCCAATAAGTACTCTGTCAACAATAATAAAAAACGAATCGGACTTCATGAAAAAAATTGAAAACGGTCAAAGTTTGTCTTGCAAAAGACAACAAATTGCAGAATTTCCCAGCTTGGAGCAGTGCTTACTTGAATGGTTTAAGGAGAATTATTTTGATTTTTTTTTATTGTACTACATAATATATAACTTTTAAGTTGCAAATAAACATGCCTTTTAATTTGAATTTTTATTTATTTTACCTAACTCAAAATAAGTTAGAAAGAATCTAAACCTCTACAAGTCGAATATTTTCTTACAAAATCCGCGTAAGTCGAAAACTCTATAACTCGAATTATTTCGCGTCTGCCTTAAAGTTCGACTTACAGAGGTTCTATTGTATTAATTGCATGATACAAATTTTTATTTAATGTCTCATTTCTTCAAATATATGATAAATTATGATTAAAGTAACTAAATTACTGTTATGAAATTTAAAATACTTATTAATAGTTAATTAGTAATCTTAATTTATTTTCCCGGTTTATCAAATTCTTTATTTAACTTTTGAAATTAAATTAAAAATTAGTTGTTTATAGATTAGCTTTACGTTTTAATGTTTCGAACTGTTTAAGATGTAGAACAAGATTAATGCTGGGCACTTAAGTTTTTAGATGTTTAGCCAATGGTGATATGACATTTAGTTTTGCCTACACCTTTAGGTTGCTGATCAATCATTTAGCAGTATCATCTGGAGATATCTGCAAGGATTCTGTATGATTGCTTACTACTGATTCTGCCTGAGCAAACACTGAAAAGGCTGCCAGCTATTCCAAACAGCTAATGACAATTTTCAAATTGCATTGGATTAATTTATAGAAACCTTATATAGTATTTTAGAGATTAATTATTAAATGTAACTATTGCCAACAAGTAGCATTTTTAATTAAAATGGACTATTTTTATTTTTGCAGTATAAGAATAATTTATTATTGATTATGAGTTTCCATTGTTATAATCACAATCCATATATATTTCGCGTCTACTTCTTGGTTTAAATTAATTTTCAGAACGTACTGTCAATCTCACAATAGTCTCTCGTGCTTCTGATTGAATCCTGGCGGTGGCATGAATGTTTGTTAGTGGTTCGAATCCACTTTAAACTGTAGGTGTCAGTCTAATTAACCCAAAAATGTGCCCCAAAATGACCGTAGTGCAACAAACCAAATCATGCTTTGTGTAAAAGAGGCATTTATAAGCAAGGGGTTTTGCCTATCAGATATAAAAATCCTTTAATCATAACCTCTCATAGCAAAAAACAGGAGGGTGACAGTTTTGTAAGATTTTGCCATATTTAAAATAAACTCTTTTTATTTCGATAAGTTTAAAGCATTTCATGAAATTGAATCTTTTTCTTCTTCAGCACTGGAAAAACCAGATTCACGATCACAATGGAGTTTTTTACATTATTTTGCAACATGTTGATAGATGCTATAAATTCATATTGATTGAGCAGGCCCTAAGACAGTGTTTTAATGCATAATTCGTAATAATAGTAAAAGTGATACATAATTGCACTGTGAATATTCCAACTACTGCAATACTAAAAACAAAAAAGTTTTGTTGTCATTCATTCTTGTCAGATGAAGCAATTTCCTTTCAAAAATTATTTGATGCAATCGTTTATATGAAATACTCCTTTTCTAAAGAAAGGCAGCCATTTTAATTATTGCCTGTGAAGAGTTTGTCAATATGTTGAGAATGCTTTGGCATTGTGGAAAAAGACTCTGCAATTTTTATGAGCATATTTAACTGTCATATGAACACATGCAAGGCAACTTTGCAGCTGTTTCTTTTGTGCTTTTATAATTATTTGAAGCTTGCAGATAGTGCTGTGTCACCAGTATGAGACGGAATATACTTCCTTTTGGCTTTGGAGACACCCTCACTCCCATGGAAATGGGATAACTGGTTCCTAGAGATTTAAGAGTCTGCCCAGAAAGGGTTAGGCTGCATTAGCTATGACATATATATTAAAAATGTATATATTCTTCACATTGCTATATTATTTCTATTTCATATTTATATACATTGTGCTTGAGAGAAATATGGCTATGAGCTTAAATGAACCAGGGAACATATAAAGCATCCTTGTAATGATTTTCTGATGGAGAAAGTTAAAACTACCCCTACAATAACTATTAGAGAATTTGCTGTGATCTTTTGAGGGTAACAGTTTTAAAATATGTCATAGCACTTGAAAATGTAAAAAAATTTGACTAATGATTCCCATGAGTGACAGATATAAGCACTGAAATTGTAATGCTTGCAGATTTGAATGTCATGAATATTCAACAAAGAAATTGGTCCTTTTTGGTTTGTATCATTACTTGTGATGAGAAGTGGATACTATATGATAATCATAAATGCTCGGCACAGTGACTGGATGCAGATAAAAAGTAAACAAGCACCAAATCAAGCTCGCATCCAAAAGACGGTGTTTTGATACAATGGCGGAGTTATCCATTACAGCTTCCTAGGAATAAGTCGCACAATTAATGTATATTATTATTTTTAACATTGTTTTTTTCTATCAGAAATTATTAGATGTGCTGTTGGCAACAGAAAAAGATGCTATTCTTCTCCATGCTAACAAATTGTAGTCCAAAAATTACAACTCATCACACGTTGCAAAAACTGAATGAAGTGAAATTTGAGGTTTTACCTTATCCACCATATTTGTATCCAACTGACTACATCTTCTTTAAACATTTTAAATCGTTTTTTAATAAATCTGTTCTTTGTTAGTAACAAACAGCTTTTTACTGAATTTAGGGACTAAATCAAAGGTGTTCTTTGAAACTGGCATAAAAAATGCTTGTAATCAATAGCAGAATTGCATTGGTGTAGATGAAACATATTTTTTTTATTGAATTTGTTTTAGCGATCTTTTAAAAAAAAATGCAGCCCCTCGAATATTCATTTCATATGGTGGAACAACCCAATAATTAATTATTATAAGAAAAGATGTGTTTGATTTTTGAATTAATAAATAAAACTTTTTATTCTGTGTACTCTTATTTATTCAGTTAATTATTGATAATAGCTTTTGTAGTTTGATGCATTTAAGTCTCAAATTAATATAATTTAACAAAAAAAATCCTTCACAACATCTTGCTCATTTCTGTAGCACAGATTTTTACAGTATCATATAGGTCATGAAAAATATATTAATAACAAAAAAGAATTAATGAGCGAATGTGTCCAAAAATTTCAAAGAATTTAATATTACCTATTTCTGAATATTTTTACTACTCTTAAAATGCTTATTTCTTCATCTCTGTTATAAAATGCAACCTATTTAGCAGACCCTATGACCATTTCTTTGTAAAACATGTTTTTTTTTTTTTGCATCTGCAGTCTGCTTTAATTGAAAGATATTTGTTTAACATAATATGGTTTTTATATTTTATTTACCATAGAATCTAATATGACTTATCTTGAGACTCAACAAATTTTAACTTACAGCTTTATTAAAAGGCAAGGTAGGTCATATATAGTACCCACAAATATCCCTAAATAAATTTTAAAAATTGAATTCAATTAGTGAGAAGGGAAGATGCCATGAGAAATCTGACAGAAATATATTTATGATTAGTTAAAAAATACAAATTTTAAGTAGAGATTATAAAATTTGTATTTTTATAACAAAATAGTTGATTTATTTTTCAAAAAATTTACATTCACATAAATAAATTACTTTTTAGAATATGAAATGCTTAATAGCTGTTATAGATGATATAAATCATAAAAGGAATCCTTTTTGCACATCAAGCTTATCATCAAGAAAATATTTATTATAACGATCAGGTGCACTCATGATTGTTTCTTGAGAGGGTCTGAACAAAATAAACTCGAACCGCTTGAGAAAGCTAAATAGGTCATACTTAACTATACAGTAATAGAAACTGTATCTAAAGTCGAAATTCTATTATTAATTTTTGAATTTTTAAATTGTACTAATTTTGGTTCAAATGCATAAAAAAGAACACTAATACTAAAAAAATATTGCACAAAATAATTAAAATTTAATTTTCAATATATATATGTATATATATATATAAAATTATAATTCAATCTTCTTTTAAGCTCATCGATTGTATCATTTTCGTCAGCTTCAATAATTCAATGGATATTTAATAAAGCTAAAGCATTTAGACTTTCTTGCCCTATTGTGTTTCTCATATAGATTTTCAACCTTTATAACGTTGAAAAATATCTTTCATTCACGTACGATGTCACTGGTAGAGTGTCAAATATTTTGATAGCGTTTTTGAATATTGTAGTTTTGGAAAATTTATGAAACTAAAATTTTAATTCACTTTTTAAAATGGAGGTGCTAGTTGAACTATTATAAAATTTACACAAATCTATAAAATTATGTAATTTTGTTTGTGTCAATTTATCGTTATTTGGAGAAAAAAATTGCATTAAATTTTTGTAATATAGTTTAATGATTATTAAACCTCTCTTTCAATTCAACAATTTATTTGAAAATGGTATATATATCGTTTTTGGAAAAAAAAAAATCTTCTATTGAATATGCTGGTATTTGCTGAGATCAATTCTATTTTATTTCGAAATTGTGAGTTTTTGAGTTATTTCACTAACAGCAGTAACAAAATTTGTTAGTGAATTTTGAAATCTTTGTGAATAGAACTAATTTGAGCAAAACATCAACATTAAAATTTAATGCAACTTAAAGTTAGATATTTTTAACAATTTGGATAGAGGAAATGTATACGCGAAGAATTTACGAGAGGATATTAAATTTATTTCAACGAAAATTTCAAATATGATTAGAACCATAAATATTTTTTAAAAAAAATTACTGTACTTCAATGCAGAATTTAGAATTATTTCTCGTGATATAATATAATGATTGATACCCACGAAATAACAAAATTAACGAGCAAGTTGCATTCTAGCAATTAAATACACAAATAATACATGATAAATTTCGTAACATTTAGGGCATAAAGAATTAAAAATAAATAGTCTTCAGTAGCAGCTGTGAAAAGATTAGAAATGAGATTTAACTAATGCTAATTAAAAAGAAATTAAATAAAATTATTTAAGTAATATTAAATAAAGTATTACTTACATAGACAATGAGAATACTAAGTGTAACAATGAGAAATTGACTTGGTCACGCAAAAAAGCCATTCCTGTAACAAGACAGATCTAAGAACCATATGTGAATGCCATAAAAAATTACCTTAGATAAAAAAAAAAAAAAAAAAAAAGCCCTTAAATAACGGAAGAAGTTGAATTAACTATTGCCGTTTGGCAACATGCTTACACTATGATAGAATCACTAGGTTTGAATTCGTGCACACATTTCTTCTATAGGCTTGGGGGTTCAAACTCATCAGCCCTTCTGGGTGCGCGACTAATGTCTTGCTATGGACGTATTTAAAAGTCAAAGAAGAATGAGGCTAATCCTTTGAAATTGACAAAATCTAGAAACGTATTTATTACTCCCTTTATTTAACTTGTTAATTAATTTTTATTTCTCTTTAAAGATTAGCTTGCTCACGTGCATTAATAAAGGAGTACCATTGAGTCACGTCAAAGTTACAGAAAACCGTTTATCTAAAAGTCTGAACTGAGACACATATACTCTACAAAAGGAGGTAAATTGGCAGATCAAAGAACTTATAGATATGGGTCTCATTGAGCCAAGTGAATGAATGAGCCCTTTTCGTGGTTTATATAGAAAATGTAAGTGTCAGATTATATATCGATTTTATACTGATAAATAGTGTTACTATCTCAGATGCTTATTCAATGAAAATAGCTTTAAATGTGTTATTTGAGGTAGGACGAACGAGATTTACTACTGTTCCCAAAAAGTAAAGCCAATTTTCAATTTAAATTTCTCGGGCATATGGAATTCCAATTTTCTTTTTTAGGTTGTCGGCACTGTCCTTGGCATCTATGTGAAATTTCACTTCAAAATATTCATTAGTGTTTGAGTTACGCTTGGCTTTGTGAGACGCTAAAATTTGATTGTTTTTTTTTGTGTGTGTGTGTGTGTGTGTGTGTGTGTGATTTCGGCGATTTTTGAAATGTCTGAATTAATTGAGCCAAGAACTTGCATTAAATTTTGTTTGCGGAATGAATATTCGTGTACGGAAACGTATAGAATGTTGCAGAAGACATCCGGTGAGCAAACTATATCGGAAAGAAATGTTTTCAAGTGGTATAAACAGTTCAAAGAAGGCAGAGAACGTGGTGAAGACGAAGAGCGCTCTGGTCGACCATCAACCTCAACCGTCGAAGCTCACGTCCAAAAAAATTAAAGATTTGGAGCTTGCAAACCGTCGATTTACAATTAGAGATGCTGATTATGTTGGAATTTCAAAAGGATCGGTCAATTCCATTTTAAAAGATATTTTGGGCGTCAAATCTCGATCGGTACCGAAAACACTGAATGTGCCAACTCACACTGCATTGATTCTGCACACTACACTGAATTTTTGGAAAACATCGTCTTGTTAAAGTGTATGAAACAATGCTTTCTGACTATCAGGACAAGTTGAAATGCATCATAACTGGAGTTGCATCATAACTATCAAATGAAAAATGACTGTCGTGTCTTTTTTGTATTCTTTCAAATCTCCGCTCAAACTCATGAATTGCAGTCGATAACGTTCACCAGGTTTGGGCAGTTCATGATTTATTTCTTTTTTTTTTAACTGACCATTTATTTAAACCATTTGCGACAAGTTCTATTAGCTGGCTTATGTTCCATATAAGCTGCAAGAATTCAATGCGCTTCAGCTACATTTTTCTTCTAATTAAAACAGAAAAGTAAAACTTCCCTAAATTGTTCTTTTTCCCAATATGACACACAGAAAGCTAAAAATAAAATTAAATAAATAAATAAATTTTTAAAAAATCCTTTGTTTTACTCACTTTTACAAAAACTTGTACTTTTATTAAATATCGAAGCATATTGACAGTTGTTTGACATGAAATACTAGTTAGTCAGTCTGATTCCTTTGGTACTATTATTAGTTAGATCATGAGTTGGAAGATCACATGAATTCGATTAAATACCAAATATTTTACCTAACTATCAATTTATGTTTTAACATTAAGAACCTTTATGAATAATTTTCAGTATAGAATGATAGTTGTTATCACTATTTGGATATTATTATTATTATTCTATTTAATACATATCAAAGACAATAATACATTTGATACTTTATTATAATTGATTTTTCATTATTTAATTATAGTTCAACCACCGATTGTGTGAAAAACTGACTTACGGCTAAATTGGACGGATTTAAACAGAGCAGTGTAATAGGGAAGAAATATAGTTTTGATTATAATAAAAATAATTTTAATTTTTAATAATTAAAACTTTAAATTATATAATAACAAATGAAAAACATTTCTCTATAACTATTAAACATTTTTTCTTCAAAATTGTTTTGTGCCGCGTGTGTCTCACTAGCACCACTAATAAGTAATAGATTCGTCTGTTGCCATCTTTAAATCTGATTAAAATGGTATCTTAAAGTCATTTTATATATATATATATATATATATATATATACCTTCTACTACCTTTTAACCATTTAAACGAATAAAAATTTGAAAGCTGGTAACAGTAAGAAAAATAACAACTTTTTTTAATTTACTTTTTTACAAGAGAGAAAATTGATGAAATGATTCATTTTATAAACGATAAACAGTCTTAAAAACTATATGGGAGTGGCTACAGGATGTTTACCTTCCCACACAATTGCTGGTCGAATAATACATATTTAAAATGAATGAAACTCTGCTATTTTTATATTACTAATAGAAAATAAATCCAATGAACATTATAGTTGTTATGAGTATCACTGGGATAGAAGGTAAGAAACGATTACAAAAACATAATATGATGATTTCATGGAACTTATTGACAGTAGTAATAATATTAAAGTAAATAAATGTACCAAAAAGAGAAGATTACTAACGTTAGGACAATACTGAGATATAATTTTCAATTTGTTCTGATTTGTATAAAAAAAATCTTTTACAGAATATGCTATGCATATATATATATATTCATGTCCGCTTTAAAAAATACATTTTAAAAAAGTGCATTTCAATACAGAAAATAGCATATAATTTGAATAATTATAGTGTTGTACTGTTATAAAAGAATTATCAGACACAGTTTTTGTAATAAAAAAATATTTTAAACATTTTAAATGTCATGGCAACAACATGCATAATTCTTTGATTTCGGGAAAGAATTTAATGCTTAAAGTTTTATCTACAACCTTAGAAATAAATTCAATACTCAATTTAGAATTCTCTATCCTTTAATCAATAGAAATTCAGCTTTACCTCTTAATCTCAAAATTCTAATATATCTCTCTTATCTTCGTCCAGTATTAGCTTATGCAAGCCCAGTTTGGGTGCTGTCGCACGCACAAATTTTGAAATTATTCAAAGGTTTGAGAACAAAACTCTCAGAATGTTAACGAATTCACCCTGGTACTTTCGTAATGACGATATTAGACGAGATCTCACGATTCCAAGTTTAAGACAATTTGTTCACAAAATTTCTACTAAATTCTATAATGATATGCGAAACATCAATAACCCTGTATTAAATATCCTACAAAATTACGATTATGATATTTCTTCCCGCAAACATAGCAAAAGACCTCGCACTGTTTTAAGTATTTTAAATTAATTCCTTACAACTGCCTAGATGAAAAAGTTCGCTTTTCTCCTAAGCTATTTTTTCTCCTAATTTGACCTTTGCTCATTATTACATGCAACTGATTTCATCAACATCTACATTTTTGATATTTTTCATTTTATAATTTTATTAAATAAATAATTCTCTTTTAAATAAAGGGCATTTAGTTATCTATTTTGCTTATTAAGGGCAAGAGACCACCGCTATGTTTCAACATTTTACAAAGAAGGAGCTAGTGGCCGCTACGCGGCCAAGGATCTCTGTAATAATCTACAATAATTAATGCTTAAAATTAGTTGAAATATCACTTTACAACAAACATTAATATAACACAATATATAACATATTTAATAACAAATCCTTGTATATATATTTTAAAATTGCTAATCAACTAAATTTGAAGACGCCTTCAATTTACTCGTGTTACATTAATTTTTGTTGTAAAACGATATTTCAAATAACTTTAAGCATTAAATACTTTTCCGAAATCAAAGAATTATGCACGTTGTTACCATGGCATTTACAATGTTTACAATATATTTTTATTAAAAAATTGTGTCTAACAATTCTTTTATAACAGTACTACTCATTAATGATTCAAATTATGTGCTAATTTCTGTATTGAAATGCACTTATTTTTTAAAGTGGATATGATGTAGTATGCTGGATTCTACTAGATACTGCTATCGCGAAACATCAGCCAATTAGATGCTTGAACTTTTGCACACTCTGTCACAGTCCTACAACCTTTCGACATCACGCTTATAAAACTAGTGATAGGCGATTCGACTAATTTTGAAGATTCTTATAGTTCGAATAAATTTTTAAAAGTTCCATGTAAAACATTTCATATCGATCCACATTTTGTATAGTGGCACCATCTATCCATTCTCAGAGAAATGAATTGTATTAAATAATTTGTTGGCGAATAGAAATATTATTTGTATACTCATAAAATTTTTAAAGAAATTTTCCAGAAATATGATGAACTTATACCGCTATAATTTCCTACCACAACTATTTCAAATAAATGTGTTAATCATAAATTAATTTCAAATTTTGTTAATATTTGCCTTTTTGTAAATTATTTACCAACATACATACTTTCTGTGAGCTAAATTTTTAAAATTTCTAAAAATTGTTTTCCTTTTTCTATATATGTTTTATTTGCTAATTTTTAATTATTATAATGTAAAATTTCCAGTTTTAAACTAATTTAATTTTTAATAAAAATTTACAAATTAACAGTAGTCTGTGATTTGTCCTCTAATGTCGCTAGAAGAATTGAAGCAAATAATTAAATTCATCTCAAGCAGTCACTAAAAAATTATGCTATTTTCTGTTAAAAATTTTCAAGACTAAGAATTAAAAAAAAAAAAAAAAAAAACGAAACTGCACGAAGGATTAGGAAAATTACTTGCCTTTAAAAATAATACAAAATGTAATAACAAATATAGCCATTAATGAAATCAAATAATGAATTTTAAAATTTCATTCTAATGCTACTTTTAAAAAAAAAAAAAATGTATATCTAATCAATAAATTAATTTCGTATTTTCTGTATGAATTGACACGCTTTGAATTCAATGCAGATCATAAATTAATCAAACGATATGGTCCACACGCTGACATTGGCATACGAAATTACTAAAAATAAACGAAACACATAAACTTTTAACTTCCTCATCAGAATTAATATTTAATGTGCATAATTGCTATGGTTGCATAATTAGTATTAATAAATAACTAGTTTCAAATCTTTAATACCTGTACTGTATTTAACTTTAATTCTGATCCAGTAATTCTGAAGTGATACGATTTGAGTCGGAAAACCGAACGGTTAACGCGAAATTGAGTTGCTATGGTATTTAATACATTTTCTCAGAAATTTACTGGAATGATTCGCATCACACGTAGTTTCGTTTTTACGTAGTTGATTCGTATGGATTAGATCCATTATTTAATGCCTTATATCGTAGCATCTATCTAGAATGTGTCGTGTTTATGTTAAAATATTTATGAAAAGAAGAATTAATTTATTTATCCATTTCAAGAAAATGCAGAAGAATAATGCTGAATTAGGATCTTTTGAAAAGTTAATGCTAGTTTATAATATGTGTCGGAACATTATTTAATTTTATGAATTCTTCTGATATATTTGTATATATATATTGATTGCTATTCTTTTTATTACTCTTTTGTTCTGCAGTTAATTTATTGAAGGAGTATTTGAATTTAAAATATGTGTAATCAATTTGGTCGGTAAAGTAATTAGCCCACTTAATATGGTATGTAATTTTAACGACATGTAATTTTTTTTTATCATGAGCGCATACGCCACGTATATTTATCCTGGGTTCACACCTTTCATTATTTTTTTTAACTATCCTTTCTATCTAAACTACTGTTTTCTTTTAATTATACACCAATCGCAGAAATTAGTTAAATTTTTGTGTGTTATTTTTGTGCATATTATTAAACACAAATATTTTCAACGAATTTTTTTTTTTTTTCCTAAGTTCATTCCATTAAATCACCCCCCAAAACATGATTTTAATATTCACATCTCGAATTCCGAATAAAACTTATTGTACTTCTAGTTTGTGTGCTTATAAGTATCCTAATTTTTCTTTTACAGCTGTTTGAAATTTTGCGATTCTAAAATTATACTTTATTTTGGAATTGGCTGTTGCTATGTAAATAAAAAAGAAATTACTGAGGCTGAGTGAATTATTTGTAATTGTTGATTATAAGAAACTTAATAATTTATAAATGATAAACATTTTAATGTAGTTATTTAAACACAGCATAAATAAATTTTTTGTCTAAAGATTTTAATGACTTCTCCAATTAAATACAGAGGATAGTAATATATTTTTAGAACAGCTTTAGGGGCTTTTAAATAAATATTTAAAAGAAGAGTATT
This sequence comes from Caerostris extrusa, assembly GCA_021605095.1. Taxonomy (NCBI): domain Eukaryota; kingdom Metazoa; phylum Arthropoda; class Arachnida; order Araneae; family Araneidae; genus Caerostris; species Caerostris extrusa. The sequence goes on from BPLR01017589.1 coordinate 13,342, forward strand.
TCTAATTTAAATGTTTAATATGATAATTTGCTAATCTAAAATTCCTTGCTGATTTTTTTGTTTTTGTAATCAAGTTTTTATTTCAATCTTTTAAATCTATGTTTTATGAAGAGTTATTATAGATTTCTAATTAATTTTTGCTGAATAACTTCTAGAAAATTTTCTGTATTTAATCTCATGGCTTGGTAAAAGACAAGTGTTATATTGTTAAGTTTTTTTGTTAGTTATAAATCTTTCTTATTTTTTTTTTTATTGCTGAAATTAATATATTTTAAGACTTTGTAATTGTTTCTATGTTGGCAGATTATTTTTTATTAGAGACTTTATTTGAGAAACATAAGCAATCTCGCATTCTTTTTTGGTATTCTTTAAATATGATATAAATTTATTGTTTATAATATAAAAGTATTGGTTAATAGTTTTTTAATCTTTTAATAATTTTGTTTATTTTGTACTTGATATTTTAATACCATGTTTTAGAATAACTTTTAATTACAGAATAAGAATGTTTATTTTCAGAAAGTACAAAAAGCATATTGTTCCATCCAAAACTTGTTTACATGCAAAATTTTATATGGAGAATAAATGTAAAAATAAGTGACAATGTTTGCTCATTTCAAGTAATATGATTTTTCAAATATTTTTTATTCTTAAACTTTATTCATTTTTTTTTTTTTAACAATCCTTTCTCAAACATTTTTAAAAACGTATCCTTCCATCCATGCTTTCAATAATGTAGAGCATAAAATCTAAAGGATATTTATAATCTTATAATAATTTTTATTGAGAAGAAGTGTAAAGCAAGAGCTGTTCAATTGAAGCAATTTTCATCAGACCCACCTTTGAGTAACTTCATATATTAGTTTATTTTTTAAGGGTTCTTCACATTTTTCAGTTTTCTGTAACATTATCTTAGATCTTTCTGTGAGTTAATCTTTATTTATATTATTTTCAGAAACAATATTTCTGTGGAAAAAGGATCAGAAGTGGTGGAAGAAACTGAATATTCATACTGTCCAAATGTATTAAAATATGAAAAACTAGCCAAAATAGGACAAGAAACATTTGGGTAACTTTATTCATTATAACTTATTTATTAGACTTTTAAATTACATGAACTTTAATTAAATTTGGTATTATAGTAAATTTTATTTATTTATATTTAAATTTTATTGAACTAATCATCTGATGAAACACTTTAATTTTTTGAGTTAATTTCTGTATTGAATTACTTATATTTTTTAAAAATAAATTGCAAGCATTGTGATATGACACAGGAAAGCTTCACTGTTTATTAAATCTTGATACATTTTTAGAAAATCTTTACATTTTAAATAGAAATAAAAAAGCAATATATGATAAGGATTTTGTTACATTCATATTTCTTTGATAATTCTGATTTGAGATTTCTGTATTAATTTATATATTATAAGATTTTTACCAAAAATTCACAATTGTATATTATAAAAATTTAAAACATTATTGAATGCCAAAAATATATAAATGCATTGTAAGTAAATAAAAATCAAAACTAGGATATAGCCATAAAACTACCACTTAAATTTGTAAGCTATTCATTTAGCTTAATTGATTTGTTATGTTTTGTTGAAAAGAAAAAAAAAATTAAGGTATCAGGTTCATAGTACTATGCAATGTCCCTTTAATATTTAATTTTTAGCTGTCTATGGAGAAAAGATGCAGTGTTTTTTATAACAATTCTGTGATATTCTTTTTGTATATTTTCACTAATCCTTTATCTTAGCTCTTCTATGAGGTTAATCTTTATTTATATTATTTGCAGAAACAATATTTTCTAGAAAAAGGATCAGAAGTGGTGCAGGAAACTGAATATCCATATTGTCCAAATGTATCCAAATATGAAAAACTAGCCAAAATAGGACAAGGAACATTTGGGTAACTTTTATTCACTACAACTTATTTATTAGTGTTATAATTACAAAAACATGAATTTGAATTAAGTTTAACATTTTAGTAAATTCTATTTATTTACATTTCAGTTTTATTGGATCTGGATCATCTGATCAAAAACTTTAATTTTTTGTTAATTGAAATGTATATTTTCTAATTGATGTTTATTCACCTCATATCCATTAGCAAATTCACACTTATAAACTTCTGTTTCAGATCAATACTGAAACTGTTCATGTAAGAAATATTTCATAATAATTATGATAGATTCGTTTTTCATAAATAATTAATTTTATCCATTTAATAAGAGCTAATTCTTATGAAATTTCTATTTATTTTAAGTTTAAAAATGTATAAGTTTGTATCATTTCACATTTTTAACTATATAAATTAAATATTTATTATCATTTATTTTGTTTATATGGAAAAATAAATGAATTTTTAAATTAAAAGTAAATATTTTCATTGCTATTATTTTTTATAATGTGTCTAAATCTAATGTCAAATCTTGATTTTCTAAACCATATAAAAGTTTAGTACAACAAAGCTTTTTTAGGTATGTAATTCATAATCCAAACCTTGCACATATAATTATATATATATATTATAGAAATAAAAGTTTAAAAGGACCATAAAAGCCAAGCCCGATGTTTATGAAATGGAACAAATATATGAAAAATATTGGGGAGCTAACATTATTAAAAAGCAAATAAGTCCCAAGGTTATTAAGCGACTTATGACATACTGTCAACAGGATGACTTGTCCAAAAAAATTTCGTTTTTTATAACTCATGATGTGATAGGTTACCAAATGTGTTGTTAATTGAACATGTATGGGCATTTATAGGCTGCCACATTAGCAACCCCTACAATGTCCTATGATTATATCAGCAGAATATATCAGAGGATGAGATTAAGAATCTTTATCATTCTTTACATAGATACAAGCCATCTAAAAATACATATATATGAAAAGATATTTTGATTATGGCCGAGTGACTACCTCTGGCGCTCCGTACCACAGGTTTTGAATTCTGACGGTGCCATGGATGTTTGTAGTGGTTCAAGAATACACTTTAAAAATCCTTGTCGAACTGATTGGGGGCGTAGGGCTGACAACTTACTCCCGAAAAAGAAAAACATTTCATGTATTGGAATCTGCAAATGATCAAAGGTCTTGCCCACCATGGGGTGTTTGCTGCAACCATTGAAGAACATGAAAGAGATTTATACATATTCCTGACTTATTTTGGTGTGCTTTTACAGTTGACTACATAATCTCCCAGGGTTTCTATTAGATTTGTGGAACCTCTGTTCTTTAGTTAATAATTGCTCGACTGCTGGCTTTTAAAATTAAAATTTAATATTTTTCATGATTTATAATTTAGATTAAAATATTGTGCTCTCATTTAAGCCATTTCTAACCTAGTCGTTATTCACATCAAATTAGATAAAAAAAAAAAACCCAAGCATTTATAAGTCTCGCCTGGTTCTGAATTATGTCCAATTCACTTAATTATCCTTTACCTTGCCTGACTCATAATTACACTAGATCTCTTGTATTTTTTTTTATTTTACTTCACTTTTGATTACTTATGTCAACATTTTTTCCTTGCTTGAGCCAATGTGCAGAGCCAGTCTAGAACTCTTTTCATTTTAAATTAAAACCTTATTTAATTTTATAGTTATTTCATGACTGGAATCTGTTGTTTCTTCTAAACTTTAATGTAAGGCTATATATATGAATCCAGAATGAGAAAAATCACATAAGATAAGCAAAGGATTCTCGATGTAGTGAAAAATGGTTAGTGCTTGAATTAAGCATGATTGGTTATTGTCATAACATTATTATTAGATTTAAAATTTGTAATGGGATAAAATTGGGGAACTTTAGAAAATGAAAACATTTAGAAATTATGTAAGGAAAATGACCTGTATATTTTAAATGATGGAAAATTTTAAAAGGAGTGGAAAATAAGAGGGGGATCACATTAAATACTGCTGTTTTATTAAATACTTTTCTTCTAAACTAATGTTTTTGTTAAGTCTTGATCCCAAATAAACAAATTACATTATGTACAAAATAAAAACCTGATTTGCACAAATTCAATTTAAGCAATTTTCGTCAGAACCACTTATTGAGAAACTTTGAGTATTACTTTTTATTTTTTAAGGGTGTTTTGTACTTTTTTATAGTATGCATTAATGTATATATATATATACATAATTATGTATGCCCAGGAGGAATTCATATCTATAAACATACAAATTTTTGGCAGTCAGGCTCTTTAATGTTCTTTTCTTTTTTCAATGGATTGTATATTAGTTTTTGTAAAGAGGATTGATTACCAGCTTTTTAGAATATATTAAATTAAAGGTAAAAATGTAGTAAAAAAGTTTTCTAATGAGACATATTGTGCACAAGAAATGTTTCAGTATTTATAAACTTAAAAAATTGAGAAATGGGACTTAATCAATATTCGTTATTCATATTAAAAGTAGAAAGTTTTATTTTCAGAAAAAAAAAATTAAGTTTTAATTAGCTGTTCATGTTCATAACTTTTTTTTTTATAATTTATTACATTCATCTGATTATTTTTCAATATAGTGAGGTATTCAAAGCTGTTCATCGTTCTTCAAGAAAAGTTGTTGCCTTAAAAAAAGTTTTGATGGAAAATGAAAAAGAAGGGGTAAATTATAGAATTTATTTTATTCTTCTTCATAATTACAATGACCATAATAATAAAATTTAATGACTTTTCTTCTAAATAAAGTAATTCCCTAAGAAAATTCATTAGAAAAATTTTTAATATACCTACTTTATTACTGAGATTCTTTAACATATGATTATACTTTTCATATTTTTAGTTTCCCATCACAGTTTCCTTTGAGGGGAAATTAAAATTCTTCAACTTCTTTGAAGCATGAAAATAGCGCTTGTTAACTTGATTGAAATTTTGTAGTTCGAAAGGTGAATGAGTTTAATCCTTTAGAAATAAAATTTTTTCCTATTACATAGTATCTCACCCCCATAACTGTATTATTAAAAATTTTTGCTTATTCTCAGCCAACAATTTTTTTGTCCATTAAGTTTTTAAAAACATAAGTCAAGCTTCTACATTTGCATAGCGAATAAAATGATATTTAAATAACATTTATTTGACAAGTTTTAATTTATAAACGTTATGCTAATGTTATATTATCTCTTGAGTTTATTTTGAATCAATATTAATTCCATTAGTTTTAATGTATGAGCCAGTATTGTTAAATGTTATTTAAGTGCTCTGAATTATATTCATTAGTTAAAAAGTCATGTGTTATGTTTTATTTTATTTAAGTTGTACAATTCTAATGTGTAGTGTGTATCCATGCTTAACATCCAATTCACTCTGGAAAACTAAGATTTAAAAAAAAAAATTAGAAAATTTTCTGGCTGGAAGATAATGTTTTCAGATTTTATGAAATCAAAAAAAATCCTTGAAAGTATCCACTTAAAAAAATTATAAATTTTAATTATAAATAGCTATTAATTTTTTCATCTAAATTTTATGCAATTTTTCATATTTATTTAAGTAGTTATATTTTCAACTAATATATGTTTAGTTTTTCCAATTGCAATATACCCTACTGATTTTCATTTTTAAAATTAAGTATTTATTAATGATAGTATTGCTTTTAGAATACAATTTTTGAGGTTTTAAAGTTGAACCTTATGAATTTGATATGTGACAAATGAAGTATCCTTTATATTGGAAAATTATGTATTGATAATATAAAGTTTTTGCCCATTTATAATGTTATTACATAAGAATATAAATGATGTAAACTCAGGAGAGATCATTGCCAATTATTTCCAAGAGTTAAAAAAAGTGGTATTCAGTTTCATCCAGAACAACTCCATGATTTATCATTGAAATGTTAGTGCTATAAGAATTTTAAAATTAAGAATATATTTAATGAATAATAAATGTTTATTAGTAAATGCTATATTTTTTAATGTATAATAGAGTTGATACAAGTTAAATTGTCTCCGATTATCTCTTTCTGTATGCATGTATAAATGTTTTAAAGTTAGGTGGTTTTTCAAAATATTATATATTTGCTCTTGTATCTTACAGCTACATCTACTTCAAAATATCCAAGAACAACATTTTATTTGGTTTTTGACTTTTGTGAACATGATCTGGCTGGGCTTCTAAGTAATGTTAAGGTGAAATTTTCTTTGGGGGAAATAAAGATGATTATGAAACAAATACTTCGAGGGTTATATTTTATTCACAGTAATAAAATATTACATAGGTAAGTTATCTTAAATGTATAGGTAAAATTTAGCTAATTTGGCCTATAATTTTAAAAATACATTTTTATTAGTAGTTCTAAAATGTAATTACTTTCAATTTTTGAACGAAAAGAAATAGTATAGTTTTTAAAATAAAAATACTAAAAGAATAGTTTTATTATCATTCCATATTCTTGTAATATGTGTACTTAAAACATAATAACCAAGTTTCTAATGACATTTTTTTTTTTTATGAGTGATTTTTCATTTTTTTAATTCAATCCAGAAAATTAAATACTGCTAAAGCTTAAAATTTTTTTAATTAATGTATTTTTAATTGTGTTGATCTAAGTTAAATTGTGTTTTCTTTCGATTTAATGACTTAAATCTTTTACACATTTTTTAAAAAATGGGTTAGTTGTCCTGATTTGTAAATGAACTATTATAACTAAAATAATTTCACTTTCAATTATTTTCATGAAAAATTTTATGTATTTTCTTTTGGAAAATTACGAAGTCATTTAATATTTTAAAATTTATTTTTTTGTTATTTAGAATTAATAGTCAGAAGAAGAAAATCTGCTAATAGAAAAAAAGATCTAGCCAAAATAGTTAAATTTGATTGGGTAAAGTCGAAATATTTTAATTTCATGCTGCTGGAAATATTAATTTGATTTTATTGAAGTAAAACACACGCGTTTATCAAGATCTGACAATTATTTGTTCCATGCTTTTTTTTCTCTATGGATCAATGAATAAATTATAACATGAGTAAGATAGACTAAACTTTACTTTAAAACAATTAAAAAATCAGCATGAAGTGTAATTTAAGAAATCAAATTGTTGCCAAATCTGAAGATGCCTTGATTTCATTTTGAGATGTATATATATTTTACAGAGATATGAAAGCAGCAAATATATTGATTACAAAAAATGGAGTTTTAAAGTTAGCTGATTTTGGATTAGCAAGAGCATTTGGTGGTTACAATCAACCAAACAGATATACCAACAGAGTAGTAACTTTATGGTACAGGCCACCAGAACTTCTTTTGGGTGAAAGGAATTATGGGCCTCCTATAGATATATGGGGAGCTGGATGTATAATGGCTGAGATGTGGACTAGAAGTCCTATAATGCAGGTAATTACTCATTTAATTTACTTTTATTTTTTATTTCTATAAATTTTATATTAAATGGTAGTTAAGAATGTAACGACCACCACAAAATTTAACTTTTATAGGAAAAACGGAAACAGAACTATTTGCTATTTGAAAAGAACCTTAATGAGATTATTATATATGATCCATTACATTAAAGCTTATATGATTACTACATGTATCTATATCTCTGAAACACCCCCTCACCCACCTATGCAATTTCAGATATTTATAATGCATTTTAAAGTAGTTTAACTTTCTTTATTAAAAATGACATTTTTTTTTTTTTAAATATTTTAATTTTAGGGAGTTAATGAACAACACCAGTTAAATTTAATATGTCAATTTTGTGGAAGTATTGTACCAGAAACTTTTCCTGGATGTGAAACACTGGAACTTTATAAACAGATTAGACTTCGAAAGGATCTTAAAAGAAAAGTTAAGGAAAGACTGAAGGTAAAATTACTTAGTCTTTGAATATTACATATTTATTTAGAAACTCAAAATAATTGTTAATTTAATCTTACTATTGATATATATTGAAATAAAATGTAATGAAGAAAAGGTATTCTTTTCTTTATAATATTAATAAAACCAATTTGAAGTAAGTAAAATGTAACAATATGTTTACTTGAAACCATTTTCGAACCAAGCTATTCATGTAATCCATGTTTGGAAAATTAAAATTGACTTACTGTGGTTATCACTTCCACAATAAAAATTGATTAGGTTATTCATTCTCACTAAGCAAATTTGTGGAACTTGAAAACAGGTTAAAAAGAAATGCGACATATTTCCTTCAGATAAAAATAAATTATCCCTATTTGAGTTTATGTATTTAATCTCAATTTTACTTATGCAGCTTAAAGAAATTATTTATGATAAAGTATTTTTATTTTATGAACAAATCATTGATTTAAATTTTAAGGATATTTTTGTATACATTTATTGATAATTTTTTGATAATTATTGATAATTTTTTATTAATACATTTATTGATATTATTTGGATTGCATTGTAAGAAAATTTTGAGTATAAGCCACAAAGCATTAAAGATCTGCATTCTTTTGCACTTCTGTTTATCACAAGCCTTTTTTTTTTTTTTATTTCTATGAGGTCAAATATTATTAAAGTATTTTTAATTCATTAGGACATTTGATGCAATTATAACTGGTTTTGAGATTTTGTTTTTAAAAACAAAGAAATTTACTTCACTAAATTCACTAGTTTGGTTTTCAACTTTCTTATTGATAAATGGCTAGTAGTATAATTAATTTTTTAGATTTTATACTATTTATAATACTTCAACTTTTATTAAAAAAAGTCCTTTTGTTTATGTATTGCTACTATAAATGAATTTTGCAGTTTATTTAAACCTTTATAATGTTTAGTTTACTTTGATTCTCTCCTTTGCATCATTCATAAGTAATGTCAAACTGTATTGTCACTGAAATCTTTGTGCATTTTATTTTGATTTTCTGTTCATTGAATTAATTTATACTAACAAATAAGTTATACTGTCAATTGTTTAATTTGATTTGATAAACTAAATTCATTATTCTAATTTTAAAAAATCTGATGCTATACACAGGGTCCTTTATTTATTCATTAAAAGTTATTGAAATATAAAGTCAAATTGGCTTTGCAAAAGTCTGAAGTCACCCACAGTTATTGTCATTTAAATAAACTAAAATGAATTTTTAACTGATAAACTCTTTGATTGTTCTTTTACCACATTTTTGAGTTTAATTATATTAGTAAAATTTGTGCATTTATCTTATAAATGTTAAATATCTGTATTATTGGAATTCTTATTTGTTTACTTACTAACCACACAAGCACCACATAACTACCACGTACTTAGTAACATACCATCGCATAACTAAACTGCTAAAGAAATAGAAATTGCACATATATTTTTGTAAAAGAGATGAACGCTGTGTACGCTTTGCAATTTAAATTAATATACATTTCGAATCGTACATTAAAAATGAAAATGTGTCAAATCTCTCTTGTTTTAAAATAGAGAGAGAAATATTAATTATTTAATAATTCTTGTAATATTTCAATTATTTATATATAACTTCTTTCATTGAATGTACAGTTGTCAAAATATTTTCTAGTGTGCATTATGTTTAGATTGGGCTTTTATGGTGAAGCATTGTATCTAATTAATCATAATCTCAAATTGTAACTTTTATAACTTTTTTTATCCTCCTCTTATAGTTTGAGTTCATTTATTTAATATTACTAATAGTGTGTATGCTATTATAACATTATCTATTAATATTTAAAACTATGGTTTGAATGTGTGAAAGATGTGTTCTCTGTTCACAGGTCTATAGGACGAATCCAGATGCACTCAATTTATTGGATAAAATATTAACCTTTGATCCATATCAAAGAATCAATAGTGTCTGTGATAGATTTAACTTTTTTGGGGTTAAATCGCATCAATACATTGTGTTCTCTGGCGCTCGGTGGCACAGGTTTCGTTTTCGAGTCCCGGCGGTGTCATGGATGTTTGTAGTGGTTCGGAATCCACTTTAAGCCATAGGTCCCAGTCTCATATGACTGTAAGAGTGTCACGGAGCAGAAGTCAGACATCTACCTACGGGTGCTCCATCAGAACAGAAGCTGCACCCCTCTTCCCTCCTTCCATGAGGGACACGATAACAACAACATTGTGATCAGTGTAAAATTCTTTAACAAATGGTAATGATTGAATATTTAAGTAAAAAAATACAAGACATTGCAAATCATCAAAGAGCTGGACTACATTCTTGAGCTTATTGCATGGCAATGGATGGTCAATATCATGACAGGATTTTCTAATCTAATTATCTGAATTATAAACCGTGAAATAACACATTAAATTGATTTCACTTTTTTTAAGGAACTTACTATTAAATATCACTTGAACTGAAATTGAATTGAAGTTTTTTTCTTTTGTAATTAAAAAAAAATTGATTGAGATTGTTAAAATTTAAGTATGGGTGTACCTTAATGTGTTTTTAACATTAATAAATGATTGAAAAAAAGTTTTACTACTTGTGCGAAATGAACAAAAAATGTGTATTAAAACCACATTATATTGTTAAATTATTGAAGAGCTAACTTTTCTGTATTTTTTATATGTATTCTGTGTATGCTTAATAAAACTTATTTCGTGCAGTGCATATTTCATGTAAAATACTATGCTTTCAATTAATTTCTAAAATTTCATGAGTTTGTTTACATATTCCTTAAAAAGTGATTATTAATTCCTTTTCATTTTAAAAATTAGTTTTGTTATTGATATTTTTTTTTTTTTATATTTTCTTTTTATTATTATTATCAAATCAGAATCAAGGTAAAATTGTAGATTATAAAAGTCATTTTTTATAAATGGTAAACTTTACTGGAAATAATTGTAATAATAATTAATAAAAAAATGTTTGGTCTGGTGGATAGTGCATTGGGTTTTTGAACTAGGAGAACCTGATTTGTTACCTGATAAAAATTCCAACCCAAAGTTTTCTTAGCCTGTGCCAGAAATGGTCACTGGAAACAAGTCCTACGTTATGGTTGATTACTAGATGGTGGAAGGAACAAACGTGTCTTAGGTGCTCATTCCAGTTGTTGCATGAAGTCCGGCCTTAGACGAGGCATTGATAGGCCTTCTTTTCCTATGATTTTAATTCAGTTTAATTTAGGTGGTGATTACATCCTCATAGCATTACTATAATTTTTTCCCCAAATTTTTTATTCAAGATACTACATTTGATTAATTTCTTCAGCATCTCTAGATTAAGAAAGTTGGAAAAACGTCTTTTTCTGTTTCATATGTCTAATAAATCTTCACTGTTAATAAAATTATTTCATAGGCTAAAATCATATTTGTATTATGAAAGTATATTGGCCTCAATCAAGTATAATCATGAATATTAATTTTTTGAGTACAAATTTAAAATCATTCAAAATAATTAAATTTTTTTCTGTTATTTTAATGAATTTTTATTGTTTCAGTGATCATATCTTTATTTTTCCTGCAATTGCTGCATTTTCATACAAGGTTAATTGTGTATTACAAAAATGTTAAATGTGTGACACTATATGAGAATTGATTTTTAAAAGAAAGTTCCTAGTAATAAAACAAGGGAAGATGAATTTCTCTCATTGAAAAGCTATTTCAGTAGGTTTCGATTTTCTCTTGGTTGCATGCATTGATGGACGTAAGTATCTGAATCTGAATTTTGTTCTCTTTTAAAGTGATTAAATATTAATGTCATAGAGGAACTTTGCAATTTTAGAGAGATTGATGAGTTAGATGATGTTTACAAAATCAAATCATATAAGGTAAGAAATGAATATTGCAGAGGCAAAACATAATCTTCATATTCAATGCAGCTAGATTTTTTTTTTTGTGTTAAAGCCACATTCTGAATTACCGTATTCATCATTATATGCTACACTTCCTATTAAAATGTCCAGTATTCAAAATTAACGAATAAATATTGTACGTCATAATCAAAAAGCAAATATAATTTTTAAAAAAATCAGATCTAAATATGAAATTTCCTTTTCTTTAATTGGAAATGTACTTTTGAGGTTTTGTGTAATATGCATTGGAGGAGGGGACGAAAATCATGGCAATAAAAATATTACTGTGATTGAGTGTGTGCTTTTTCAAAGTTGGAGCAGCCAGAAAAAGGTTGGTAATGGTCATACTGTGTCAAAGAAAACAATTGAGAATGGTTATTGTATCTATTATAAATGACTAACGACACTAGTCTAAAAAGCTTTTTTTTTTTTTCTGTTACAAAACTTTTTTTTAACTGTTTTGTATAGTATTTTTTCACATTGAGTTTGAAAATCAAAATCAGTTTTCTCGAGCGTGTAAGAAATTTTCATGACACTTGCATATATATATTTAACATTATTTATATTCGAGAATCACTACTGTACAAAAACTTTTATAAACGAAAATAATTGCTTAGATAATCATCATGCTGAAAATTAATCTTTTTTCTCTTAATGATGCTTCAATTTTTCATTGCTTTCACATGCGCTTTTTTGTTGTTTAAACTTTCTTCAAAATGTTAATCCTTCATTAGTACTCTAATTTAAATGTCCTACAAAAATTCCTTTTCTAATTTTTTTCACTAATCTTGAGAAATTTATCTTACAAGTAAAACAAAACTTGAAAAAGGGATTTTTATCTAGGGCTTTTACAATTATTTTCATAAAAATGTCTTGTGGGAGTTTTTTAATAATAAGTTAAGGGTTACTAATAATTTTTTTTTTTTTTTTTACCATTTATAAAGAATTAATGTGATACCATGTATTACTATATATTAATTTTGAAATGTCTTACGATCTTTGGTGTTACTTTTGCACAATGTTCTGCATCCAGACTATGTATATAAACGGAGCACAATCTTAATACCTTATACGTAGCGGAACTTGCTTCCCAATAAAAAATTTTTAACAGTGATCCAAGAATTCTGTCTGTTATTTTGGATAATTAAAATCTCATACTAAATCATTTAGCTCATCTTGTAACAATAAAGGACTCTTTATTCCTGTCTAAATTATTGTAATTTATTCGATTCTCTTCAGAGTTTGGTTTTTCCATTTATATCAGTTGATATCAGGTGAAGAATTGATAGAACTTCAGCGTAGAGAATTAATTCATATTTTTAAAGGTAGGTTGAACAATGTTATGTTTATTAGACTTATTTACGATTATCTTTATTTTTGTAATATAAAATGAAAGGTGAAAGAAAAGTCTTTTCCACACCTTAGGAACCTGAAAAATGATACATGGTGAAAACTATTTGTCCATTCCGTTGAGAATAACAGGCTAGACACACAATTCGCCTTTGTCCATTAGTAAGACAACAAAATTGTGATAATAAAACTCCTGTTCTAGCATTCTTCCTTGTAGCCAAAATAAGAATAATTTTCTTATGTAAATAAACAATTCTGTATGCACCGAACTAACATTGGAATTGATGTAAAAAATTGACACTATTTTTGTTATATCTATAAAAATTTGCGATAGAGAAAATTTGTATAGTAAATATGGATTTCTCATATGGAAGTAAATAAAAACTATGTCTGTGACAAACCATGCATTTAATCTGTCTAATCGATAAATAGCTGGTATCAGTATTTGTACTCAATAAGAACTATATAAGTAATAAAAAATCTTTCTTATTGTTATAAGTTTTACAGCTCAACAATAATAAATTTTTATGATATGCTAGTTTCCACAAATTTATCATACGATATGCTATTGATTGTTTTCGAAATAAATTTATTTAAAGAGTGTTATTCAAGTGCAAGTTTGAATGGTTAAAAAGGATAATCAGTTAATATGAAATAAATTTTAAGAAAGGAAAGGATTGTCTGTTAAATTAAGATTTTAAGTTTTTCATAATCATTTTTAAATTTTAATGAAATTATGTTTTATTTAATCATTCTTTTTTTTTTTTATCAAACAATATACATGACATTACCTTAATAAATTAATCTTTGAATGATTCAATAGTCGCAACTTCAAACTATGCAAGATTTTTTTCCCTCTAAAATGAAACCAATAATTTCTTTATAATCAAATAAAGGTATTCTGGGATATTTCGAGATTGAAATCCTTTTATGTACACACATTTACATTAATATTAATTCAAAGGTAGTTGAATCATATAATACATTTTTACGAAATTAATCCTTATTAGAATTCAATTAAAGGAGCCATTTAAAATGTTTAAATTAATCACATTTAGATTTTGAAGCTAGTGTGTATGATAATTAAGTTAAACTTCTATTAATGTGTTTATAATGATTAAATGTGGAGAAAAAAATAATTTTTGAACGTTTATATCAATTTTAAATTTATGCTCATAATTTTGGTATTTTTTATTGTGCACCATGGGATCAAACAAAACTTTGGAAGAATTGGTAAAATGTAATCGGAAAAAAAAAAAAAAAAAATACAAATTTATCTAAAATGTTGAAAATATCGAAAAATAATATGTTTAATATATTATAGATTTAGCACCAGTTATTTATGAATCTTTATAATACACAGATGGAATACTATAACAAATTGTATTTATACATTAGAATGATCATAATTAAGAATTGCATTCAGAAATATAATGTGCCCCAAAATAGTAAGCAGGAGCACAAATTTAATTAAAAAATGTTTTGCAAAATATTTAGTTAAAAAGAAAAATGAAATGTCAAAAAGTTTACAATCCATCTTATGAAGATTTAAGTGTTTAATCTGTTAAGAGTTGATTCTATATTTTAGTAATAAAGACAGTTGGAATACTATAGCTGAATTGCAAAATTTTAAAATCTTGTTTGAAATATAATTTCTGCTCTTCTGGTGCATAGGTTGTATGTCATCTCAAACTCTACTTTGATTTTAAATAATTATAGTTTTTATTAACAGGACCTGTAGTAAGAAAAGCATAAAAACGTCTGTACACGAATTTTTTTGTTTTATTGAATGTTGATGTGACTTCATTATTTATTTAAAAAAAAAAAAAAAAAAAAAAAAAAAAAAAAAATCGGCTTTTGCTGTAGATCTGGGAAAAACAATGACCAACTGTTTAAATTTTTATCAAATGTAGATAAATTCTAATTTAGAAGTGATTTAGAAAAATTTTAATTTTCGATTTGCAAATACATTTGAGCGAGATTAATAATAAAAGAAATTTATGGTGAGGAATGTTACGAAGAGCTATGTTTGTTAAAAAAATTCAAGTAAATTAAGCCTCAAATTAAAAATTCACTTGAATTTTTCTAAATTTACCCCTCCCCCTCCCCCACTTGACCTTTTGTCACCATTAAATATTAGTAACTTTAATGATTTATTTCGCTTATTTTAGTAATATATCAATAACAGATGTATTTTAGTTGTAATTAAATTATTTAGATTACTTTTATAATTAAATTATTTTTAATGTGATTAACTACAAACTTTTTATTGTAATATTTTAATGCCATCGCTCACCCTTTTAAGGCGGTGGTAAATATCTTGCCACCACGCGATTTCATTCACAGCACCAGGTGGAAAATTATTTACCATCGCCCCTTAGCAGAACCAGCAACCAGCGCTTTACGTTCCAACCTCTAGATCGCAGTTGGGGGCCTCGTAAACTGCTAAATTTCCTCTTTCGTCAGTTTTCGACCAAAATGGCGAAGATATGCACGTATTTTTTTTTCTATCTCACATTATAATTATGAATAAAAATACGTTAGAAGTTATGTAATCCTATTTTGTGTATCTTGAAGATATAATAGCTAGATTTTATTATGTATTTTGAAAATTAATGCGAAATATTTTTTATTTGTACTTATTTATAATTGGTGGCAACATAATTACCACTGCCTGTAGCGATTTTAGAGGTGGTATATAATTCACCACCGCCTGGTTTGCAACTGATTATTCGTTTCAGGAAAGCATTTCGCTTGGCATAGTACTTGATTTATATGTTTATATTTATGCTTATGCTTATACTTGTATATTATATATTACATAATTTATTTATAAAATTTATTATTACTAATATTATTGAGCATATTTAGCGATTTTGTTTGGGTTACATAAATATGTAGATATTCAGAAATAATAATTCGAAATGGAATGCAATAAAAGTAATATTTTTTATAAGACTTTTCAAGTGATTTTAAATAAAATAAAAGTAACTCAATGCATTTAATAATTTAGAGACGCATTGAAAAAGAAAATCTAACCGTCGAAGAAGCTGTCCTCTATGAAGCAATATATAGCAGAAAAACCTATAAAATGAGGATATAAGATTTGGGATAGGTCAGACGCATCCAGTGGGTATCTGTATCAATTTGAGGTTTATACAGGAAAAAAAAACGATGATGCCATTTCGGAAGGATTGGGATATAGGTTATAACAAATCTCACCAATGATTTGCACAATACTTCTCTTCATTTGGTGGTTTTTGTGGAATCCATTGATTGGAATCCAGTTCCTTTGATGGAAATACTGTTTTCAAAAAAAACATGTCATTGATACCATCAGAACTAGTAGAAAATTTCTTCTTGAACCCATGAAGAAAAATTAATAAAAAAAAAAAATAAAATGAATCGCTGATATTGACATGCAGAGACACTGTTGCAGTGCAATGGCGGGACACTAAGCTTGTTACTCTTCTTTCAACAGCCCATAATATGAATGCAATGACAGAAGTAAGTAGAACCCAGAAAGATGGCTCTAAAAAGAAAGTTGCTTGCCCAAAAGCAATTGCAGATTTCATAAGAAGTAAGGGGGGGAATGGCTAAATTTAACCACTTGAAATTTTCGTATAGCTCAAATAGAGGATCAGACATAGGTTATTTTACTTTCTTTTAGATGCTAGTTTAGTAAATTCTATATAGTGTATGTGGATAATGAAAACATAGCTATAAATTCGCATGTAGAAGTAAGGTTAAGAATAGCTCGTGGGTTAATAGGAGGATTTTGCAGTAAAAAGCGAAAATTGCAATCAAGTTGGGTGGTAACGAAAAAGGAAATTGGCATTCCACAGGAAATCAGAACAACTAATGTTGGAACACACATGCCAGAAAAAGGGCAAACATACAGAAGGTGAAAACATTGTAGCACCAAAACCAACCAGAAAAGGACAAACATGTTATATTCAACATATACTGTTCCATTGTGTGCAGCTTCTTGTTTTATGTTGTTTCACGAGAATAATTAAAAATTATACATTTGGTAATTCACATTGTATTTGGTTTTTCTACCATTTATTTCATGCGCAATTAATTATATTTTTAATTTTGAAACAACTAATAATCAATAGTTTTACAAAAATGCATATTTATTTGTATTTCATATTTTCTATTGCGTAAGTCAGTAAAATGTCATTGCTTGTATTGGGCGGTGGTAAATATGTTACCACCCCTGTTATAAACCATAGCCCCAACAACAAAATTAAAAAGAAATACTTTTTGGTCATAAATGAGCTTCTTTTCTCTAATTATAGCGTAAAATGTAAATTTTGAAAGAAAACGGCTTGTGCCCGTTAAAGGGTTAATGGAATGAAAAAGCTCTTTGTTAGAACTTGATTTTCGTCTGATACATAAACGGAAAGTTCTTTAAGAAATATTTGGTTTTGCTGTATTGTAATCAAATATACATGAAAAGAAAAATGAAAATATCGTATAAATATGTGTTGGGTGAAGAATCGGACTTTTTGATTTCAAATCGAGCATTCCTCACAAATTTGAGGTACATTGACAATTCTAATGTTCAGAATAATTTTTATCAGTAGAAAATACGTCACACTCACGGTTTGAGAACCATTGTCCTATTTTTATATTCGCGAAAGTTATTTTACTGTTTTGTTCACTAATTTTCTCGTGTTATTAAGAGCATTAGGAAATTTTTTTATAACAGTAAGGATAGAGATTTTCAAAGTTAAAACTTTTTTTAAAAACAACGCGGGAGAACGACATATATTATACTCTAAATGTCGATAGTGTTCACTTTTGTTAAAATCCGGAAAGTTAATTTATAATTATGCTATGATAATTTTTTCCATTGACTTGAATAAAACATTAAAACGTATATAATATCACGCAGAATTTTTTCCTTCTTAGAGGTATGTTTGGGCGTCAATTATTATTTTGCATTAGATTGCCGACGAGCCTTTCTCTACGTTTAATTATTTATACTTTTTTAGATATTTTAAAAATCATGCAGTTTATGTCTTCTTTTGAATTACAGCCCTGGGTGAAAGATGAGACGGCATTAGAACTTTTAGATAAAATGCTGCAAATCCATCCTTCTCGAAGAATTGATTCAGATAATGCTCTTGATCACGATTTCTTTTGGTCAGATCCGATGCCATGCGAGTTAAAAATACTGGACACTGTCCAAACATCGAACTTCACTTACATAAATAGTAATGTTGGAAAACAGGAAATTCGCCCCCAGAAAATCACTCGAAATGAAGAGCAGTATTTTGACCGTGTTTTCTGAGAGAGTTTTTGAAAGTCATCAGAAATATGGTATATTTATTTATTTTTATAGTCATTCATTGATTTGCTTCCGTAGGATACATTTTTTTTTTTTTCTGGATACTAGAATGTGATATATTTTTATACTAGTTAAAAAAATTATTTTTGACAGTTTTTCTATGTTAATCACTATTATTTTTTGTAATACAAACTTTTTATTTAGTGCCAAATGTTTATTAGAAAAAATTATACTGTTAAAAATAATAGTTCTGTTGTTTACAGTATTTCAAACTTACAAACAATAAAAAAATTATACCTAATCGGAAATATTTTCCAACCCTTTACAATTGGATAAATATTTGTAAAAAAGCTTATGTCTGCCAGCCTTTTTTTTTTTTTAAAGATTTATATTGATGCGGTTCTATAAGTTATATGAGAAATTGACTATTGTAATAAAGTATCAGCTAATATTTAAAAAAATTGTATTAAGTAATTAGAAACATGTTATTTTTAATAATGTTTTGAATGTTTGAAATTTTGTTAAAAAATATTTTGACAGTATTAAATTAGTACAAATTTCAACCGTTTTATTTTATTTACTTAAATTTTTCTGCATTCTATTTGAACTTTTTATTATAATTTTTTTTACGTAAAATGCTTATAATTTATAACTGCATTTTAAAGAAAATTCAAAAAATATTAAAACATTAAACTAAGTTAATTAAATTAAGTTTTCTTCAATTTTAAGCTCAAAATATCGCAAGTGATGTAAATAAAAGGAAAATATTGTGTTTATCATCAAATTTATTGATTTTACATTGTAGTATCATAAGGTTGTTAATTATAGACATGTTAATGTAAAATTACAACTACATTCAGTTATAAATCTGCCTTAAAGATTAGTACAAAAACAACTAGATAAAATAATTTTCGAAAAGTGTTCTGCTTTATTAAAGTTTCAGTTTAATTGAATGCTATTCCAAAAAATTATGCAAAATATTTAGTTGAAAATAAAATTTAATATGCCTTAAGAATTTAAACACTTTTAATCTTTATAAAATATGTTTCTAAATATTGCTTGTTAGTTTAATCGCTATTTTTGAATTAAATATTTAGCTATTATTTGGACACAACAAATTATTATTTTTTTTATATTGACCACTTTTGAAAGTGTTCTAAATTTGTTCTGTAACTTATATAAAATCTGATACAGAATCAATCTAGTAAAGTTCCTGCTATTGTGATACAATAGAAACAAGATGTTCGTTTCCAATACGAATCATAGTGACACATTTTGTTGAAGTTCTTTTAAGTGAATACCCGTGCAAGGTGAATAAGTCTTTTAACATAGGGATGCACAAATCGTGGGCTACATGCTACATCGTGGGCTACATCGTTGTTTTACTAGTGGGCCAACCCGCTATACGCCATTTTATTTTTTTAAAAAAGAATGTTTTTTTTTTTATTTGAAAAGTTTGGAAGACTATTTGGTTTTGTAAAAAAAAATTATTAAATTATTTTAGTTAAACACACACATGTAAAAAATGAATATATATATATATTCATTTTTAAGACTAGTCAATCAATTACAATATAAGTTTTTGCCGAATCTTCTAGTTTGTTTTTAAATGCAAAAAAATAACCATACAAATTTTCGTGAATATATGGATTTATTTGAATCTTTTTATTTGAAAATGATTTAAGAAGGAAACTTATTTAGTTTACTTAAAAAGCTTTTAAAGTTGTTTCTCTTAACCCCTTCCACTTCCCCCCCCAAAAAAAAAGACGCCACAGAACTTGTACATTATAAATGTAATGGTATAAAACAACTGATATCCTTTAACTTAATTGGAAATATATATTTTGTTAAGGCAAATCGTTTTCAATTACTTCCACTAATCGTTGTCATAGTTGTCACTATGCTATTTATGTTCACAGCGTCAATTGCGAGAAAATTAGTTAAACAACCCAAGATGTTTTTATGTGTGTGTGTCCTGGTCACAGTTTTGATCGGGAAATAAAAATAACAGAATATATCATCTCTTATACATGGGTTCCAAATTAAAATTTTTATTTGATATTCCTCCACGAGGAAGATCACTGGACGAAATATAGAAATCAAGGTATTTTTGTAATTTTAATTTCTGTAATAAAAATATTTAATTCAAAAAGTCATCATAGAAAAAATAATCTATTGAATTCGCCTAACCAGATTGTTCTACAGAACAATTTTCTGTCTTATGAATTGTCATGTTTTGTTTTATTTACGCCGATTTAAAGTTACTTACTAGTGGTGATAGTCTGGTTGTGAATCACCATGAGCAATGACTAAATTTATTAAAAAAAATCCACTTAAAAAACTTCATACTTATTTTTCACTGGAGAAAGAACATCTTAAACATTTATGACAGCAAAATTAATATCTGTGTAAATTAAAAATTTTTTTTTTTCTGGTGAATAGTTCTGCTTTTAGCGAAAGCACTTTTGTGTTATTTATTTTATCTTGTAAAGCATTTTTTGTGGCTTTACTTAATGGTTGTAAAATACTTTTATCAATATAATATTACATGAATTGCATTAAAATGGTATCGCATACAAAAGCATTGAGAAAGGGGCTAATTACTTTTAGAGATTTGAGAAAAATGATGACAATTTTGAGGACACAGGTATCATATAAAACTAATAAGGAAAAGGAAGAATATTCAAGTAACAATCGTGAGAAATATTGTAGTGAAGTGAAGAGAAAGCTTTTATTTCAAACTCGGATAGGAAAAACATTTTCGTTTGCACATCATGTATTTACCAGTGACTATCAATAAAATTGTTTGTAAAGTGATGCATTATTACCTTTAACAAATCAGTTGCGTTCAAAAACTTAAATATAATGATGAAGCTCGATAAAAATATTTTTCTAATATACAAATACATTTTTTTCTAAAGACGAATATTTCTAATACATGTTCATTGACTATCTTAAGGGCATATGAAGTCAATTTTCTTCTAAATAGGGATATTAACGCACTCAATTGAAGAATTTTAGCAAAAAGAAAATACAACCTTTTTTTCGCTTACATTCATCAAAGTTTCCGCTTAGTGTTAATTTATCACAAGCTTCATCGTTCAACCTTTCTTCTCTGAAATATAATCTACATATTCTTTACGCACACCAATATTGAATTCACTGAGTCCATGTTAAATTTGCTTGATTTCCAGTAGCGTGACATCATAGGCAGTATGATTTTTTATGCATATCAGGATTCTATTCCATACTAAAACATAATAATCCTACGGAGTAATGGTGTGCGTTAAGAGTTTCTATCAGTGACAGTACCAACCTATAAAGCTCTAAAAAGATGAGATCCTCAGACCCTGTGTGCCCCTTCCGTTACAGTAATTAGGGATGGATTCCTTCTCTTAAATCATATTGCTAGGCTACATTGTGCTCGGATAGAAGCCGATTTGTTTTCTGCATGTTCTCCAAATATGAACCGAGTTGAACATGTTTGGGACATTCCAAGGAGAGGATTACAGGTCATCTATTATCTCAAAACATTTCGACATCTGGAAAGCTCTCTTCAAGAGAAAGAGGACAGAATACTCCAGTCTCTCCATGATAACCTCATTGATTCTATGCTTCATACAAGTCAAGGGAAATCATATTTGTTACTGAAACATTTTTAATCCTAGAAATCACATGTTTTTGCTCATTTTTATGATATGCACGAATTATACATTTTTGGTTTATCTATCAGTATAATAAATAAAATTTATTTTTTGTTCTGTGCGTAGTTTCTTTTTCTAATACCTTCCAACCCCACTGAATCACATATTGTTTAACAAAACTTTTCTTCATTCGCAGTTCTTATTCAAAATTAAATTACTTAATTGTTTTAAGTAGAATATTTATGTTTTGTAGAAAAACTTCATATAAAGAGTTCTAATTTCATTAATCATTCGTCTGACACACAAATAATTAAAAAATAGTTTTGTGATCTGGGAATGCATAAAAATGCTAAAAATCTAATTGTACAGATCTTCTAAAAGATAACCCTAACACAGCACATATCCATCTTAAGACGATATGCAATTCATGCAAAGTAAAAATCACATTGCTAAGGAGTTATTTACTATGAGATGAAAATGAAAAGGGAATTTAATGTAGCCATTCTGACTACGGCAAAACACTTATGAGGCACATTACCAATTTACTATTTTGATAACATACATAACATTTTGAGCCTATAGGATAAAGCGTCTTTATTAATTACGATAAATTTGAATCTGGCAGGCTAAAAGCATATTATTTTACTCCTATCTGGGAGCTTGTCGTAATCATTTTCCCAAATAAATTGAAACACTTGTTTCTGATGCCATAAGTTTATGAGAAACCTACAGAAATGGAAAATATTACAACCAATATTCTAAATTAAACTCTACTCGTGACAATGCGTACATAAAAACAGGTTCAAATCCGCAGGTGGCGTCAATTGTAATCACTGCTTTCAGAAACAAGAAAACTCGTTGGGGATTGTGAAGCCTCTGTTGATGTCTGGCATAGACGGAGGCTATCTGTTGGGAGCTTTCTTCCACACGACACACAAATGATGGAGAGTTACTCGTGAAAGTCCTTCCGATGCACTTAATTTTTCCCATACTGTCAGTTGAGTGTTAATTGGTACATTAATGGAACACGACTCTCTCCGAGGAAAAAAAAAATATGATCTTAATTTTGAAAGTAGTTTTAGCCCATAAGATTTAATGATTAAGACCCAGACATTTATTGAAATTCTATTATATATTTTTTTAAAATTGTTGTACAATAATTTCTTGTTAGTATTTCTTAAATTTTCAAAATGGATACATTGGTAGATTAATATATGGATAGCTGTAAAAGTTTACAAACATATAGATTTATTATATTATATAGAACTTGCATTAAATTTTGTTTGTGGAAACGTATAGAATGTTGCAGAAGGCATTCAGTGAGCATTCCTATATCGGAAAGAAATGTTTACAAATGGTATAAACAGTTCAAAGAAGGCAGAGAACGCGTTGAAGACGAAGAGCCCTCTGATCAACCTCGACCGACGAAGCTCACGTCCAAAAAGTTAAAGATTTGGTGCTTGAAAACCGTCGATTTACAATTAGAGACCTTTCTGAGGATGTTGGAATTTCAAAAGGATGGGTCAATTCCATTTTGGGCCTCAAACGCGTCAAATCTTGATTGGTACCGAAAACACTGAATGCGAAGCTCACACTGCATTGATTCTTTGTGACTTCCAAAAATGAAACCCATATCGTTCCACAACCACCGTATTCACCTGATTTAACACCGTGCGACTTCTGGCTATTCCCTAAACTCAAAAAGATCACTCCGGGGACACCGTTTTGAATCGATTGAAGAGATTCAACGTGAATCGGCGCATTTTAGTTTATAATAATGTAATAGGTATAAGGCATTTTATAATGAAATTTATAAATATATTTTAAAATAATACAATAAATTTATGCTCATTATTTTTTAATTTCATGCTTTTATGATCCAGTTTATTTAAAAATATAATATAAACGTAAAAATAAGAGCTTTTTGGGATAATTTTCTCCAGACCCATACAAATATATTAATGGAAACCTTTTCCCCCTAGATATGTTTTCTAAAACTAGTAATTTCTTCTGCTCTATTCGGTGGTCTTCCTGTCTTTTGCCAAAGCAATTACATGGTGAATTTATTTTATTTCATTTACACTTTCCTTTATGTGGGTGTAATACAACAGACCCACCGTGGTGTATACAAATAAACGCGGTATGCTGTAGGTCTACCGTTTCAAAGTCATGTACCCTGTTATTACGCGTCCAAAACAACATTAGATCTAAATTATTTTTAATTTAATTTTTACCTCAATACTGATAGATGAAATTTTCTATTCACAGTTTACAAAATTCAAGTGCTTTTCACTTTGAACCTGGGCAATCCCCTTTTACATATATGGGTTTCGGGATTTAATTTTACCCTTTGACTTAAAATCTATATATTTTAAAATGTTTGAAATATTTTATTTGTTTTATTATTGGAATCACTGTGTTTGCAGTGAACAGTTTTATGCATTTCTTCTGTAATGAAAAAGAATTAATGATGTGTGTCAGGTGGTCCTTGGCCAGTGTCCCCATGCTTCAAACAAATGAAAATGAAATTGCCATATATCAAGTACAAAAAAATATCGGGCGGTATCATGAACTTTAATTGAATAGTGAATTTTAGACTTAATAGTATTTGCTTTCATCGAATATAAAAGGTCTACCTAGAAATAGCCCTTATCATTCTATATTCTGAGCATTCTTTCCCAGAAAGTTCTTCTGTGAGTTGTAGTAGTAGCTTTGAATCTGAACCCTTCTACACTTTACCACTGGGCTACGAGTAAGTATAAACAATTTATCTTATACTTACAATTTATCTCTTTATGCATTCGATTGAAAGCTATGTTTACTACCGTACCCAAAAAGTAAGGCCCATTTTTTTTTTTTTTTTTCAAAAACGCTTTATATATTCTTCCAAATTTATTTCATCGCCCTCAAAGTAATCCCCTCCGGACACAATGCACCTATGCCAACGTTTTTGCTAATCCTCAATGCATGCTAAAAAGTGATCGGCAGGGATGGCCTTCAAAGCGCGTAGCGATTCACGTCGAATCTCTTCAATCGACTCAAAACGGTGTCCTTGAGTGGTCTTTTCAGTTTAGAGAATAGTTAGAAGTCGCACGGTGTGAATGCGGTGGTTGTGGAACGATATGGGTTTCCTTTTTGGTGAAAAAGTCACGAAGAATCAATGCAGTGTGAGCTGGCGCATTCAGTGTTTTCGGTACCAATCGAGCTTTGACGCGTTTGAGGCCCAAAATGGAATTGACCCATCCTTTTGAAATTCCAACATCCTCAGAAAGGTCTCTAATTGTAAATCGACGGTTTGCAAGCACCAAATCTTTAATTTTTTTGGAACTGAGCTTCGTTGGTTGAGGTTGATAGTCGAATAGAGGGCTCTTCGTCTTCAACGCGTTCTCTGCCTTCTTTGAACTGTTTATACCACTTCTAAACATTTCTTTCCGATATAGGAATGCTCACGGAATGCCTTCTGTAACATTCTATACGTTTCCGCAAACAAAATTTAAAGCAAGTTCTTTGCTCAATTAATTATGACACTTCAAATATCGCCGGAATCAGCCTTAGCGTCTCACAAAGCCAAGCGTAACTCCAGTTCAGTTCCAAAACTGGACAGTTCAGTAATCTAAAAAAAAAAAAAAAAAAAATTTGAAATTCCATAAGCCCCGGGAATTTTAAATTGAAAATTGGTCTTACTTTTGGACGCAGTAGTACTACACGTTACTATTAGATACTAGCTGGTAAAGAATTCTCTTTCTTTAGACAAAAAGCGTTGAACATCCCAATTCCTTTCATTACAATATGCTCGTGGGCTTTTTTTCTTTGGAAGTAATCGGGGTATTGATTAAGAATAAATGTTTCTAGAAAATTTTTAATGTGAAGAATCGTAACATTTCAGAAAACTAATTTTTTAAAAAAAAAAAAATTATGATATATCGAGATTTAAAATGGGTCCCTGACATTTTTAGCTAATTTTAACCATTAAATTTAAAATTATTAAAAAATATATTTGTCACTTTAATTTTAGGCTCCAGTTTATATGCTTGAACAACACAATAAGTGTACTTAAATTTTTTTTTTTTTTTTACGTTGATCAATTTAAACATTTTCGACTGAAAGAAATGGGAAAACATTACATGAACAGATTTTTAATTGTTATAGCATAAAAAAAACTTGCTAAAAGTTTTTCCAGTTCAAAGTCAGTAATGAAATGAAATTGAACAAAAAAAAACCCTCGCTCCTTCCCTCCCTCACTACTCACGCACGCACGCAAAATTTCAGTATTTCAATTGATGCCGACAATTACTTTTTTAAATAAGGAATATTTTACTAAACTTACTATTCTTTGCAACATAATCTTAATTGTGTGTTAGTAAATTATTTAAAAATCAATAACTTTTCTACGATTATTTGGCATTTAAAATGCACGATTTTTATTTTTCTATATTTTAATGATAGTGTATAATGTATTAAAAATATAATGTATTAAAAATTCCTTCTACATTTTATCACATAATAATAAGCAATAATTTTACTAGCTTGTGTAGGTTCAAGACTTTATTTCGAAAGTTATTTTGTAAGAATGCAGTTAGCCTTCCAGCTGTAATAATGTATGTGTCGTGTTTCACTTATTCTATACAATTTCACAAGGCCCATTATTATCCTGTTACTCATAATTTTGAAGATATTTAATCGTTTGTAAACTATTTATACTTTGATCTATTGCTTATTTTTTATTTTGAACAACTTTTCTCTTATTTTACATTTAAATATTCAAAATATATCACATTCAGAAAAATAATTCTTAGCTTCTTTCTATTTTTCTCTATTAAATACATTACACTTATTGCATGTTGTACGCTAAGTGTTTATAAAATCACAAGTATGTACTTCAATTCGTTATTCAGGCTTTAGGTTCGAATCCTGGCGGTGACATGGATGTTTGCCAGTGATTCGGAATCCACGCTAAATTGTAAGACCCGGTCTAATTAGCCCAAAGTGTGTACAAAATGACCGTAAAGCGACAAACCAAACCAAGACTTAAAAAGAATTTGATTAAGATTCACCAAATTTGAGCAATTTCAGACAAAATATGCATCAATATTTTTAGAATTCAGCTGGAAAAGCAACCGGTTATTTATATCATATGTTGTTGCGAAATTGACTGAGGGTTTCAAAATAAATAATAGCCTGTAAAACGGCTGAGTTAACCGAACCAAACCAAATAAATTAGTTATTTTTCTTTTACATTCCATCAATATTATTATCCTTACAATTTACTATTATAAATAGCTGGCGATTATATAGGAAGGAAAAATCTGCGATGCGAATCGTCTGCGGCAGAAGAATTAATAAAAAAATTCATCTCAGCCGTAAATATAAAATAAATTTCTCACAAAACCGAATCCTTCTTAAAACAACGTGGGAACATTCCCAGAGGCCAGCCTGCCAGTTCTATTACCGAAACCCCAAAACATCCATTCAGTTCCACAAGCTCAGATCCTGTAAATGGCAAAAACCAAATAAAAAAAAGCAAAAAACAAAGAAAAACTAAAGAGGAAAACACGTGCATCACCGAACTCAAATCGGATTTGCATCTCTGAAAACGGGAGCACCCCTTACAATCGACTCTGAACCATTCAACCCACCTAAAACTGAACTAGTCCCTCGAAGAATAATGCAACCCCCCATCTCTTTTCCTCCCTCCTCTCGAGCCAATCCCACCCGAGTCCTTCCCCCCTTTGTCTCTCTCTTTCATGAAGGAGAGTGATCTCGTGCATCCGCATCAGAGAGAAAAAGAACCATTGTCCTCATCCCAATGCATCCCGCGGATGAAACAGTCGAAGGATTTCATGATATTCCCTCCTCTCTCGGTATTCCTCGACATTCTCTGTACTGACAGAGGGCGATGCTGGCGCTCTAGCAACGCATTACCATGCGCGGAAACCCAAGCAAAGTAAAAACAATAAAAAGCAGGAGGAGTCGCATCGTGCTTTCAGGCGTTTCGCCATTGCTGGCACTGTCTCGATCGAAACTGGGGATCGCGTTTTTAAGGAGAACGGGAACGTCATTTACTTACTCGAACTGGAGCGACCAATGGCTATTTTCGATCGGATCAGCCGATACATTGTTCTGGAGCGAGCGCACAAAATTTCTCGACCAACAACTCCTCTGCGATGAACGGGTGAGAAAAAAAAAAAAAATGATGCGAAAAGATGAGATTCGAAGTTGCGTGAAATTACGAGGTGATGCTTGCCAAAATCAAATTCAAAGTAAGTTTTGGATGCAACTTTTAATTATCTTCCTGCGAATCTGCAAAAAATTTAAATTGCCGAAAGAAATAGCATCAGTTCCTTAATATTCGTTTCTAAAAGCGGTTTTGAGTTATTTGATGTTATAGCTTTTGTTAAATAACATTCTAAAAAAGGTCATGAAATCTTTTGTTAAATAATATTCTAGAAAAGGCCTGCCAATCTGTAAAAATTTTAAATTGCCAAATGAAGTAGCACCAACTCTTTAATATTCGGAAATTAAGCATTTTCTAAAAGCGGTTTTGAGTTATTTTATGTTGTAGCTTTTGTTAAATAACATTCTAAAAAAGGTCATGAAATCTTTAGTTAAATAACTTTCTAGAAAAGGTCTGCCAATCTGTAAAAATTTTAAATTGCCGAGTGAAATAGCATCGATTCCTTAATATTCGTTTCTAAAAGCGGTTTTGGAATCATTTGATGCTATAGTTTTTATTAAATAACATTTTAACAAAGGTCATGAAATTTTAATTGCTTAAAATGCATTAATAAGCTATGTAGTATTAGTAATGCATTTGGCAAAATGAAGAAAATTTTGAAGTGAAAAATCCATTTGTCAGTGTCACTCCTAAATAGAATTTTGCGCTAGTAAAATTTTTCACTATTAAGAAAATGCTTTGATGTATCAAAAATTTTTAAATTGCCCAATGAAATATCATCAATTTCTTAATATTCGGAAAAATAAATATAACTAAAAGCGATTTTGAGTTATTTGATGCTATAGCTTTTATTAAATAACTCTTTAACAAAGGCCATGAAATTTTAATTGCTTAAAATGTATTATTAAGATATGTAGTATTAGTAATGCATTTGATAAAATGAAGAAAATTTTGAAGTGAAAAATCCATTTGTCAGTGTCACTCATAAATAGAATTTTGCGCTAATAGAATTTTTCACTATTAAGAAAATGCTTTGGATGTATAAAAAAAATTGTTCAAAGAATTTTATGCATTTCATTGCTTTCAATCGTTTGTTTTTGGTGTTTCGATTATTTAAAATATTTTTGTTTTGTTTGCAGGAAAAAATATTTTGATATAATAAATCAGATACACGGCATTAATTGATCTAATAAATCAGTTTGCAAGTATACTGATTAGAATATGTCTGTTATACGTAGAATTTTTCATTATTATCTATTAATATAAAACTTCATCTGTCATATTTTGATGAGGAGTAACTATAAAACAATAAATACACAAATGGGCTTGTGAATGTATTAAAAAAGAGTTACCGATCGTAGACTGCATACAGTTATCTTCATAAATATTAGCTTGTATTAACAAAATAAGAAATTATATTGCCTATTTTAGTTTATAAAGATGTAAAATGAAATTTTTAAAGGTTATTTAAATTGTAATTATTAGTAAGGAATCTATATTTGTAAATACATTCGCATTTTTCAAAGATCGTATTCTTTATATTAATATCAAAGTGACTAAGTTGTCATTGACCATTAGGTCAACTACCAATCTGTGTAGACAAGCAACACAGAGTTTCTAAATAATCAATATTGCAAATATGTGTTTCTTTTATAAATCGAGCCTTAAATTCTTAAATGCTTTGTTTTTCTAACAAGTGTTTATTAATGTACGAATAGAGTTACCATAATATTTTTATATGAAAATATAAATAATTTTTTTATATTTTAAAGACCATTTGTTAATAGTTTATTACTTTTAAAGAATCTCAATATTTTTTTTATTTTTTAAAAGTTTAGAAAATATTCAGATATTAATTATTTTGATTTAAAATATGAATACAATATTTAAACTTAACTTCCTATCTAGGATTTCGTGGTAATTATTGAAAGTTTTGATTTCTATCGTTTTACCATTGCGTATTTCTTTATTGCATTGATCTGTTAAGTTTTTTTTAAGAATATCAGGATATCTCTATTAAAATACCATTACTTTTAAGACTCAATTTAGATGACGTGAAACATTTTGAAACCTCATAAAATAAAATAAAAAATAATAATAACGTAAAAATAACTTAAGAAGTTTTTGTATAACTCTTTTAATTTGAGAATACTTCATACCGAAAATTAATAATTTGAAAATTAATACTTTATTCCATTTTATATAATAAAAAATATTAGAACAAAGAGGATTTGATTTGAACAAAGAATCGTGTACAGTTATATGCAATGATTGTTTTTAATTTTATCTTTCATATAATTTTTTGCTTTAAAAATTTATTAGGTATGTAACTAGATTTAAGTATTATAATAAATTAGGTTATTTAGATTTTAAGTATTATAATAAATTAAAATAAATCAATGAACCGAGATCATCTCATAACATATTATGAACTAAAGATTAATATTTACTACTATTAAGTAAGTAATAAAGATTAATATTTACTATTATTTATATTTACTATTATTATCATCTCATAACATATTAGATACTAAAGAACATATGGCTGATTAGAAGGCAAAAAAGTTGCAACTATTACTATTACTGGTGTTATAATAACTCAAGCAATTAATTAATAACTCAATATAATTAATATCTCAACTATTACTATTACTGGTGTTATAATAACTCAAGCAATTAATTAATAACTCAATATAATTAATATCTCAACTATTACTATTACTGGTGTTATAATAACTCAAGCAATTAATTAATAACTCAATATAATTAATATCTCAACTATTACTATTACTGGTGTTATAGCAATTTGAGATTCTCATTACTTTCTATGTCGCAATTTCTTGTCTAATTTCATTATAATTTGCATTTTCGCGTTTTTAATTTACAAAACACTAATATCCTACAAAACCCTAGGGTTTTACAGAAAATGAAAATTTCCCTTATTGTAATAGTGGGGTAGTTGTAAAGTTAATAATACAAAGTATAGTTGATAGATATAATCTATTTTACCCACACTATTTAACTCCTTTCTGTTAAGCTTTGATTAATAACTTATTTGATCGTTTGTGTACTCATTCATCAACGTATTTTTTTTCAACTGAATACAAATAAAATATCTCCCATTTGAATAATTTATTG
This sequence comes from Caerostris extrusa, assembly GCA_021605095.1. NCBI lineage: Eukaryota > Metazoa > Arthropoda > Arachnida > Araneae > Araneidae > Caerostris > Caerostris extrusa. The sequence goes on from BPLR01017589.1 coordinate 44,675, forward strand.
CCAGTTTTTGATGTTGAAAAATATCTTATGAAAAGAAAATATGATTATATGATATGGCAAAAGTTATATCATAAATATTTACAATTTTGAAAAAGTATCGCATTATGCAAGTAAGTTTTTTTTATTTTCATGAAGAATTTCGATTAATTATCCATTTATATTAGCTATTTTGAAAAGCTGTACAAAAACAAGTAATACAAAATACAAGTAATGTTAATCAACGAGAATAATCTCTTACAAACACTTATTATTAAAGAATAGACCATTGAGATTTAAATTATGGTATGTTTATAAATTCATTGTATAATATAATTATTGTAAGAATTAACTTACATTTAATTTTATATGATTTACAATGCAATAAAATATTCATAAGTTTTCTGTAAGTTTAAAAAGAAGAGTATAACAAATGAAGTTATCTTTAAAATAAGTTTAAATTTAGCATAAACAAATCTGTAATACTGATACATCTAAGTCCTAGAAAAGTTCTTATTTCTTTTCAGCCTTTGATATTTTTGAACGGAATTTCTTAGATTTTTAGTTTTCTTAGATATTAAGTTTGAGTATGCTTTATATTTATTGACTGAACGTGTTTGTTAATTATTAATAACGCTTCATAGATTGCAAAATGTTGCTTAAAATATTTCTAACATTAATATGTTTTTCTTTTTCTTCGTCTTCAAGAGAGAGACAGATGTAAAAGCAAAAATAAAGCTGGTTAAATTCTTTTCAAATTTTCTGTTTTGAAACCCTTTCTTCTCCAAAATAGATAAAGTAAATAAGAAATACCGGAGCAAACGAACCTAATTACTCAAGTGCTTTTCTATTATTTCCCTATCTTCTTTTATAAATATTTTTTGAGGAATAGAAGCATTATTTTTATCCAACAGAGTATATCAGATTACTCAAATACAGCATATAACGGATTCTCCAGCATAACAAAATTTCGCTTTTAAGCGTTCTGTACTTAAAAGGAAAAAAAGAAGTTTGAATAAATATATAAATTTTCGTATAGAAGAAAATTTAGATTCTTAAAATATAAAGGAAACATTTATGTCATTTATTTCCAAATCGAGATGTAGGTTTTCATTATTTTTATGGGTTTTTTCATACTTTTTGTAAAGAATTAATAATATTTAATTTTGTTAACTAATTATCTGTTTATTTTTAAAATTAAGATTAAATTCATCTCCCACATGTGTTAATACATGATTTTATTTAGAGATACCATTAGAAAAATGAAATGATTTAAAAAGGATTCCCAGAATAAATGCTTGAATCGGCCACTAGAAATGGAAATTATAAATAGATTTTTCTAATCAGAATTTCTTTTTTTTTCCTGATGCTTAGTAGTTTATCTTTTTCCCCATCATCTCCATCTAAGTAATATTTCGTAAGAAAAAAATAATTTACTATTTGAGTTTTCTGAAATACATCCTTTTAATTTTTTTTATACGTTGATTTGAAACTTAATGTACTATAATTCGAAAGCCTTTAATATGAAATAATTTTCATTAAAGAATTATTAATGGCTTTTGCCTAAAATACGTTACAAATTATCGTATCTTATATTAAAAATAAAATCCAATTATTTGTTTTTGTTGTCCCTAGAAAATAAATAATGAAGACTATATGTGAACGAAATTTATAATAATGAATTTAGTGGAAATATAAGCACAAGAAGCAAACAATTTTTTTTTACTTCATTACTTTGTGGAAAAAACTGATATTTTCAGAAGGAAAATTATTCGTTTGCATTAATTTTAATAATGCAAACGGTATAATTTCCTTCTTAATAATTGCAGTAATTTTAATAATGTAACGTGTATTTAATTCTTTGTTCAAATTCTGAAAAGTATTAAAAGTATTAACTTGCGAAAGTTCAAAGTTTACTTAAAAGTCAAGAATATTTTATTTTAGTAGCTTTCATAAATTGCTTAAGAAATCCCATAAGTCAACTAACATCTGCGTTAGCCGGTATAAAAAAATTTATCTATCGGTTTAAAATACGAGTTTCGTCAATTATTTTGACTGGATTCCCTTTTCTTAGGTTAAATACGATCTTTTCGTTAACTACAACTGTAGGTTAACTGCAATGGAATTTTTATTAACTGTATTAAATTAATCTTGTTTAAAATTTTCGATGTTTTTCAAATAAGTTTTCATTTGTCTTATAAAAAAAAAAGCTGAAAAACGAACTAAAAAGGCTAAGATATGAAGAATAACATTTCGTAAGAAACTGATTTAGAAGAGTTCAGCAGGCTTAACTAAACAGAATGAAGAAGGAAAAGTATCAAATCAATAAAGAAGCGGAAACACTTTCTTCCTTGGTTTAATTTTCATAGCTTCCTCTCACTCGTTGATTGCAGGTGCAAGACATCATATAATAATGTAATTGTATTTAATCTAGCATCTAACCCATTAGTATCTTGTCGCTATTAATTTGGTGTTGATGTCAAACATTCCAGGACCTGTAAAATGTCCACATTCATTACTTTTGTAATCCCAAATTAGAATTTTTAGATGTCAATTAATTAGGGTTATTCAAACTTTTTAAGAAAGCTAATATCAGAGTATTCAAACCTTTTTTTTATTAAAAAAAGAATGTACGAATTTATTATCATTTTTATGCAATCTACATAATAAAAAAAGAAAAAAAAACTCTTTATCAACTGTATAAATCAAAAGATCAACGATTTAGTAAAAGTTGAAAATAAATGTGTTAAAATGAAAAAATAATTATCTGAAAATTTATTATTTTATGAATACTACTCTTATAGAAAATCAAATATACAAAATAGTAATTAAGTTAAATATTCAATGCATAGTTTTTCAAATTTTTAAATCTTACGTTTTTTTTTTGTAAGTCAAAAAAAAAAAAAAGTGTCTACAATCTTATGGAAAAAATGTTTTCAGTAGTAAATTAAAATTGATAAATTAATAGATAACAAAAATGGATTTTTAAAAATCTGTTTGCTACTAATATATAAGTTATTTACTCAATAAATCGCAGTTGTTTTTTCTTTTTGGAACTGATATATTACTTTACTTTTTCTGAACAGAAATATTGAAAACAGAAAAGTGACATTTGTACTTCGTCATAAGAAAAATATATAGTAAAACTCATTTTTATTACTTTAATTTATGTATTGATTTAGATGACCTATTGATTTAATAATTATTGAAAATGATACTTTTGAGATATAAATGCATTTTTAATTGTATTACATACCCATGTTATATAGATAAAATAGGTTTTTGGGTGAAAGATATTTTTTGAATTATAGTGCTCTATTTACTCTGAATTATAGTACAAATCCATTATCTGTATTAAAATTACAGATAATATATTAGAAAAGGATCTTTGGCGAACTTAATTACGTATTCTATAAAAATGATACAATGAGAGAAAAACTGTATTTTCACATTAGAAAGCACACTAAGATTAGCAAGCACTTATTTTAAACAGCAAATATATTTTAAAAAGAAAAACCATAAAATTCTTAAATATTTGAGCCTCTAAACTTTCTTCTTTTTTTTCAATTTCTGTTATTACAACCCTTCAAAAAAATCTCACAATTAGTACTTTTTTATATGTGGCACTCTTGGAACTTTTTCTTTCTACATTCAAGAAATTGCAAAGAATGCAATGATTAAAAATGAAAGCTCTAAGAATGAAATTTCTGTCGGAAACAGAATGCGAATTTTGATTCCAATCTAAACAAAGGTTTCATGCAATTATACAATTTTGTTTCCATTTTGGTGGTTACAAGAGCAACAACGCAAAACATGTCAATGTAAAATGTGCAATCTACCCCCTGCCATGCCAACTAGGTGACTAGGTAGATTCTCTTGAAGGGGAAAACGCAGCGTGCGAAGAGAACAATTATCGATTGACGGGGTTTCGTGAAACCACGTTCTCTTGTTCCTCTCATCATTCCTTTTAGTCCAGGAAAGGATGAATAGTCATTAAATCTTACTCCACATTTACTATTCCTTTACTTTTACACATGCATGTGCAAATTAGAAAATAACAATTTAAAATTTCACTTTTCGTCGGTTTGCTGAGATGATATTTTTGACTATTTCATGGTGTTTAAGTTATATTTTTAAACTGAGTCACTAAATTATTATGACTGCCTTCATGTTATTCTTATGGAAAATAACAAAATTTGTACTTCATATCACAAGAAATCAATTGTGTGTCGAAGGCATTATAATAATCTTAATAACGTCCTAACTTTTCTAAAAATGTGCTGCCTTTGAAGACATTTCTTCCAGATAAACAATAATAGTGGAATTAATGTAGATGTTTTGGTGATTTTATTAGAATGATAAAAAAAAAATACCTGAATTATTTTTACTTGAATTTGAATATTCATCTTCTTTCGCTCAACTCTACCTGCTGGCAGATTTCGAAACGGGAGATGCTTTCTTTTTTAAAATAGTTGGATTGCCAGTCGTATGCAAAACGCTTCACAGTCATATTAGACCAACTGTTTAAAAAGTGGTTTTCGCGTGCCGGAGCACTAGTCACTCGATAATCAGACCCTATTTGAGTGTTATTATTAGTTTTTAAACTTTCAAAATATTATACTTGTACATGATGTTTTTTATTGTAGGAAACTGCTCTAATTATACTGAAAATAAATTTTTCCTTAATAGATTTATAGATAGAAAATGCCAAAGCTTTGTTCTTACTCTCAACATTAATACTTTTTATTTAGCATTTTCTGAAACCTCGTTTTTTTCTTTTGAACAAAAAAGTTAGCTTAAAGTTTATATTATAGTTTTCTACCTGAAGTATTTCTTAAATACAGAAAGAAGAATTGTACTAATTTCCATAGAAATAATATGAGATTGTACCTAATAATTTAGCATATTACATATATCAGTGTATATTACATATATCAGTGTAGCATATTACATATGACTGGGCGTTGCTATTTTTGAGTAAACTTAATGCCTCATTTTTGAAAGAAGAATAAAAATAATATGAGAGATGAAAACAAATTTAGAATTCAGATTAATTCCAAGAGAAATAATGCTACACGTTTATTTTAAACTTAACTTCATCTTTTGAGACTATAATAAGTTTACTAACAGAAATTTTCACCGACTCAATAAACTTATGGATACAAGTGGAATATAATTGGAATAGGAATAAATAATTTAATATGTCGGAAAAAATTTAATTCAATCAAATATATAAATTGATAAGTATTGTGATAATATAATACCCAATTTATTCAGCTATTTAATGTTATGATTATATTAATTATTTTGTGGCAATTAGGGAAATATAAATTAAAACAGTTGATTCTTGCATAAAATTGAATTTTTAAAAACTTCAATCTTTCATTTAGTAAATCATTTTTATCTAGTTATCCCTCTGCTATGGAAATTATATTGTTTTTAATTAAAAATATGAACTTTTATGCTCTATAAAAGCTAAAAAAGACCTGGAGAAAAAATGTATAGTTTTTAGACTTTACAACGATGTAGTATTTAATTTATAATAAATACACATAAATTTATAATAAATCCAGAAATTTGGTGCTTCAGGAATGACTTCTGATGAACTGTTGGAACTTTTCATTCAGCAAATGTTTTAATCATCAAATTAAAGAAGTTCCTTAAGATAATAAGAGATATAAACAACAATAAATTGAAAAAGTGAATTTATTTCAACAGAAATTGATTTTTTTCCTTAAAATTTTTAAAGATTATATTTACTGTGTATATATGGCACAGAAAATTGAATATTGCATTTCTAAATTGCCAATTATTTCACAAGTCTTTGGATATTTCTGAATTTCCAATTATTGTACTAATATTTAATTTGACTAAACATTGAAAAGTCATTAATTCCCTCTATTTTAAGAATATCTAATGGCAGATTTCTCAATAGTTTTATTTGTTAAATTATTAAAACGACAATCTTTAGGAAGTCTGCCATTCTTCAGGAAGTTCGCTAATCTACTTTAGAACATTTCCGTTATGCTCAAACTTTTATTCTCTTGTCTCTTTCTTTATAAAAAATACGACAACACCTGCCTCGAGTTAATTTCATAGCAAAATAAATAGTTGCTTTTTTTTTTTTTATTCAATGTGTTCAGAATAAATCGAATTTTCTTTAATAAAACTTCAATATTAGAGCATTAGGCTTAAAAATAGTTTTCACACAACATCAAAAGATTATATTTAAAGAAACGATGACACACTGACAAATAATTAATTCGTATTACACGTTAATTTGTGCAAGTGTTATTCTTATAAAATATTTATGTTTTTATTAGTAAACTGCTTAAAATTAACAATGAAGAATATTTAGAAATAAAATGAATTTTTTAGTATATGATAGGGACAAAATGATATCATTTTTGATATCATTTATTTAGTTATAATATTATTGATAGAACTTAGCGTGCAAATGATATTGCTTGTTATAAATGAACGCATTGCATGACTTTTTACTTTGGCAGGAACCATCTTTCACAGTAAGACAGAGGAAAATTTTCGATTGATTTTCCGCCACTTTTTTTTTTTACTACCTAGTGGATGGCAGAAGCGATTACATTTTCCCCTGATAAATATTGTGTGTATGTGTGAACGCTCTTTGGTTTTTGTGATTGAAATAATATTAAAATTATTTTTATAATTTAACGTTGAAAATAATAAGATTCGTTTTAATTGCAAAATGCATTGGCCACATTTGCATAATATTTGAATTTTAGTACTCGCTTAGCTAGGGTCTGTTAAAAAATGAAAATGGTCAGGTACTTTCGCAATAGCTATGTTTTTTATTTCTGTTATAAATGATTACATTTTCCCCCTGATAAATATTGTGTGTATGTGTGAACGCTCTTTGGTTTTTGTGATTGAAATAATATTATAATTATTTTTATAATTTAACGTTGAAAATAATAAGATTCGTTTTAATTGCAAATGCATTGGCCACATTTGCATAATATTTGAATTTTAGTACTCGCTTAGCTAGGGTCTGTTAAAAATGAAAAATGGTCAGGTACTTTCGCAATAGCTATGTTTTTTTTATTTCTGTTATAAATGATTACATTTTCCCCTGATAAATATTGTGTGTATGTGTGAACGCTCTTTGGTTTTTGTGATTGAAATAATATTATAATTATTTTTATAATTTAACGTTGAAAATAATAAGATTCGTTTTAATTGCAAATGCATTGGCCACATTTGCATAATATTTGAATTTTAGTACTGCTTAGCTAGGGTCTGTTAAAAATGAAAAATGGTCAGGTACTTTCGCAATAGCTATGTTTTTTATTTCTGTTATAAATGATTACATTTTCCCCGATAAATATTGTGTGTATGTGTGAACGCTCTTTGGTTTTTGTGATTGAAATAATATTATAATTATTTTTATAATTTAACGTTGAAAATAATAAGATTCGTTTTAATTGCAAATGCATTGGCCACATTTGCATAATATTTGAATTTTAGTACTCGCTTAGCTAGGGTCTGTTAAAAATGAAAATGGTCAGGTACTTTCGCAATAGCTATGTTTTTTTATTTCTGTTATAAATGGAACTGATTTTCTCAGCTGTAGAAAAAAATGTAGATGTTGGAATTTCGCTTTCTTTTCATTGAGTTCCCTTTGAGGAATTGTAAAACACACACACATATATATATATATATACAATCATAATACAAATTGAAATTGAGAATAACGGATATAACAAGATTGAAATGGCATCTTTAAAAAGGGTGGCTTCTTTTTTAATAAGGATATTATAGTTTCATAATTTTAAAAATAATGTATTACTTTTCTGATTAATTGATATTTTTCAGCACGCACTTTAACCTTCCAGTCACTAGTGATTTTTTTTTTTTAAATTGCAGAATTATTTTTAGTAGCTATTTATAATAGTTATAAGGATTTTATAAAAAGAATGTAAAAAGAAAAACAAAAATTTAGGTAAACTAGTTACTTGTTACTTGTAATTTGATTAACTGTTAACAGTTATGCCACCATGAGGTAAAGGTGGTTTTTGAATTTAATAGAGGAAAACGGGGAAAAACAATCTAATAATTTTTCTGAATGTGATATATACCTGAATGTTTACATGTAAGATATGAGAACAGAAAAAAACCGATTCTCAATGTTTCAAAATTAAATAAAATAGATTCAACAAATAAATAAAGTCTTCTGAGGCTTAAATATCCTAAAATTATAAATAACACGATAATGGCCTATTCTTCGGAATTATGTGGAATAAATAGTTTAAGTGAAACGAAATATGTAGGTTATCCACTGCCGGAAAGTTAAAAAAATGCAATGATTTTGTTATTATGTCAAAAAAATTATTCACGAATTTGAATATTAAAACATTTTTTAAATAACTTTGTATTGATATTAAAATTACTTGAAACACACAAACACAGAGATTATACACAGAACACATCAACGCACACATACACACACACACACATATATATATATGTTACTGGCCTTAAATTATTTTAGTGAAAGGTATTATTGTTAGAAGAGAGGAAAAAAATAAATATCGTTTATTGATATTGCCTTCTTATAGTAATTTTCATGAATTATGAATCTTCAAATAGTTTTATTCATCCTCAACTTTGACTTAACTATACTTACCTTAACAGTGTACCTTACAAAGTTTACTCACTTTTATAAATAGATTGAATATCCTTAACTTCCCCCAAAATTATCCGCCTGATTCTCTGAAGAAGAGATGAAACATTTGTATCTGCTGACGCAATACTAGTGGACGTAGATGGACGAGTTATATGATACATTGCTGAACACAATTACTTGCCAAAACCTACTTCCTTATCATCATCTCATGTAAGTGCACTTTTTCTCATCCGGAGATTGCCATCTCATAATTTTTGATTGGACTGAACTTTTTTCCTAGACGTCAATATCCCGTTATATTTCACTTTTTCTAATTTTTTTTTTTTTTTTTTTTTGGATCCTGAATTCCTTCTTTATTGCCCCTTACTTTTGATGTCGAGAATCGATGAAGATTGAGAAATATAATGAAAAACTTTTGCAGAACTTGCTGGGAGTTTTTGAATGAGATCCAAGGGTAGTCTTTTTGGCGTTGATTCGAATTTAATAGAGTGTGTTTTGAACTGAATTGTATAGTTTTTAAATCTTTGAAATCAACAAATTATAAATAAAGCTATAAGTGAATGATAATTAGTGCTGTTGGTGTATTGTTTATATCTCATTCTCCTGATCTAATTTTGGTAAATAAATATTTAAGATTTTTATAAAAAGTCCTTATTTTATATAGATTCCGAAATTGGTACAACATTAAGTTGAATGTGGCTATAAACAGTAAATCAAATAATTATTAGTTAAAAAAAAAATTCAGTCCACTAAATAAGAAATCAGAAAAATGGAATCTATAATTAGTACATATAGGAAAGGATTTACTAAAAAGAATTGAAATCAAAGATTTCTGAATTTAATTCAATGAAGAAAATTAAATTGCTTTTTTTTAAACTATTCCTCTGTTAAAAATTCAGAAAAATGTGAGCTATAATTTGATTTACGATATGCAGTGGTTGTCAAAATTGGGTATACACAATTCTTTCTCTTCTTTGAAGATTTAAAAAATAATATTGAAGTTTCATTTATAATTAATGTTAATAGGAACAATAAAATATGCATTAAGATATGTATTCTACAGAAGATGTATCAACAATATTTTTATTACAATAATTATTCACAAAACTGAGTATAAAGTCACAGAATTCTGTATAAAGCTCATAAAAGAAGCTATTTGGTTATCATTATTAATTTCATAAAAATCAGTGTCATAGTATTGTTACTTCAAAACTTATTCAAAAATATAAAATGGTTGGGAAAACTGTAAATAAACCTGAAAAAATAAAGAAATTCAATATTCTACAAACAAGAGAAGAATCAATCGAGAAATTAAAAAAAAAAAGCCTACCAAGGGGAATGTTACAAAAATGCTACACCAATTTCCATACTAACAGGAAAGTGTATTCTACAAAACAAATCGAAGAATGATCCGTAAAGCAGATTATATTTGTCGCATAGCATTAGCCATATTCCAAAGAAAAAAAAATAAATGTTGCGTTTGCTAAAAGTTGCATTTTGAATAACTTTCTAAAGTTAAAACTAGAAGTCATACTCAATTGGGAAAGTAAGTTCAATGTTTTTGGTAACAATGGACGATGTTATCCTCCGAGAAAGATCTCAATTTCTTCTTCAAAACATTAATTCTACTGTCAAGAATGGAGATGAGCGAGCTATTGTATGAGGCTGTATGTCTGAAAAATAGTGAGAAATTTAGTTGTTATGGATTTAATCATGATCAAAATGAAATACTTGGATATATTGAAGAATTACTTAATGCCCAAATGGGAATTTAAGATCAGGTTCTACGTTTCAACAAGATAATGCATTGAAACACACAACTAAAATTGTAAAGTTATGTTTGTTGTACAATTATAAAAAAATACAGTTGCCCACCTTTTTCGTTTTATAGATCTCAATATATAATTGAAAATTTGTGGAAACAGTTCGAAAAACTGGTTAAAAACACGATATTAGAAGCAATGAATACTTAAATAGAGTATAACAAGAAGAATGGTAAAAAAAAAAAACCCAGCGAAACATCACAAACCTTTGTCAATTTCATGTCACCCCGTTGAAAGTCGTTCTAAAGGCAGAAAATATGCAACACATATTAATTTATGTTTGATGTATAACCAATTTTACAACTTGGAAGTTTATAATTTTGGCGTAAACTTAAGTTAATAAAAATACACTGATGGAAAAAAAATTCTACACCATGAAGGAGTTGTGCTAGATAAACGAAATCAATCAGGCGTGTTTGCACATTTAAAAGATGACGTCTATTCAAATTTCGCGCAAGAGGAATAAGAGTGGTACTAGTAATATCATTATGAACATGAAAGTTACGTTTGATTTAAATACGTGATATAAACTTCGTAAGCGTTATTTATCTTTCGAATTGGACATTGTGAGCTACAATTGAGTCAAGAATAAGTGCTTTTAAGTAGATGAAAAAGTACTATCAACAGCTTACTGAGTTTGAACGAGTGCTACGAGAAGGTGTTTTTCGCGAGATTGCAGAAGGACTCAGCAGAGATGCATCCACTATGCATGATAGTTGGCAGACTGATCACAGAAAGGTATTGCCTGCAATTATCGTATTCAATTATCGTACTGCATCTGCAGCAAAAATTCGAGCTTCTGTTGGCACCAGAGTAACACAACTAATGATAACAAATCGATTAATTGAGAGACAGCTCCTAGTCAGATTCCCTATGGCAAACTTAAGCTAATAAAAATGTCACTAACTCCAAATATCTGCCGTCTGCGATCTTAGTGGTGTCAATCTAGAGTTCATTGGTGGGAGAAGGAGTGTTCTGAGATGAGAGTCGTTTCTGTCTTGGTGCCAATGATGATTGTCTGTTGGTTGAAAGGGAAACCAGATGATGAACGTTTGGAATCAGCCTGTCTGTATCGTAGATGCACTATACTTACACCAGGTGTTATGGTTTGGGGAGCAATTTCACATACCAGCTGGAGCACTCTTGTCGCCATCCCACGAACCATCATAGAACATTTGTACGTCAGACTGTTGATTGAACCGGTTGTGCTACCATTTTTCACCACTATTCCAAGGAGGGTTTTCCAACAGGATAACGCTCTTCCCCACACCGCTGCTTCCACCCAGAGTGTTGATAGGTTGCCTTAGGCAAATCTTTCTTCTATCGAGCACATATGGGCTATTATTGAACGGCAAATCCAGTATCATCCACAACCAGCACGGACTATTGCTCAGACCAAATACAATTTGCATAGAACTCTGTTCCACAGAATGACATATGACACAATACATGCACGTTTGCAGGCGCTCATTAAAAATCGTGGAGATTACAGGAGTTATTAATGTAGCACCATTTAACATTTGAAATCTTTTATGCATGCTTTAACATGTGACCTTGAAACTTTAATCAAATAAATATGATACCTACAAAAATGCTTTGTCTAAATTTCATTCCTCTAAACTAATTTCTTCTTGGTGTTGGAAATTCATTTTCTCTCGGTGTGTTATTCATTCCTTTGTTTTTTAACCTAAAATTATTAAAAAAATATAATATATAATATATAATTTATATGAACGATAAATGAGAATTTAATATTATTCTTATAGTCCTTCAAAGAACATACATGTTGGTGCGTACTCATTTTTATGAGCCAATGTTTTCAGATGTTGATCTTAGTATATGGAAGACGTTATTTCTATTTGCAAAAATGCTGATCGTTTAATTTCTGTTATATTAGTTGTAGAAAGCTGGAACTGTAATAATACCTAATTATATCGCGCATGTTTGGAGGAAAAAAGTGCCATATAACGGGTATAATATTATAAAGGTTTGATGACTTTTTTTTTCTAAAAGCAATGATTAAATATTCGATTGCGCTATATGACTAGCTGCGATATGTCAAGGGGTAAATATATTAACAAAAACTAAAAATTAATTCACAATCTGCATCCTTCGGTTTCAATTTTGATTTAACCTGTTAAGGTGCCATTTAATAGCATAACATATAAATAAGAATCCAACAGTTAGTGAAATGCTTTCTTTTAAATCAAATATTGATTTCCTGGTATTTATTGTTAGCTACTAAACACATGAAGATCAGATGTTGATCCTATACATTTCTCAAGATTGAAGTTGCAACACCAATAAAGGATAGTTGTAGAACATTGAAATTAAATAAATATATTAATGGCACGCTAATGATAAAATATGATAGCAAATCATTTAAATATATTTAATTTATTCAATATCCAGTATGACCATCTCTAAGGAAATGAGAATCACGAACGACACTCACAGTTCGCTCGTTCAAATGTAGATGGGGTTTCAAACGTCAGCAAACAAGAGGCAATGTACAAATTTTCCGCACTATTTTTTCTGTAATTCGGAGTTCTGATCGGCTATAAATGTCAACTTTCGATCAACATTTCGTATTACTGAAGCCCCTCCTACTTTTACTGATTAGAGCTAGGAGTTTGAAACTTTGATCATTTGCAAATCTTTCACGTGTCTACAGATCTTGTAATTTGCATAATTGTGCAACTTTCCCTTCCTAGTGTTGCAACTGCATTGTTGGAGAGTCTATTTTACTGTCACATGAAATATAAAAATAATTTTTTATATTATAAATTTTTAAATCGAATTTTAATTTGGATCAGCACGAATCAAAAGATACGAAATAAATCGATCCAAGATTTTGAATTCATACATTGTAGATTTTTCAACTTTTATTTGAAGATTCTGTTCATTAAATTTGATTAATTTTATTGATAATTTTTTTAGAAATCCATTTTTATTCTTTTTGGCAGGTGATAAATCACTTAAAATATATTTTATAAATAATATCGGCAACGATACCTAGCAATCAAATATATATATATATATATATATATTGATGCATATTATCAACAATTAAACCTTAGAAATCTGTGCTTGCATTTCAGATTTTAATCTCAAAACAAGACTACAGATTATATTTGTTGAATTTCCTCTGTTTAAATCAATTAAAAATACAACTGCAATATTCCATGCAAAATAAATATTAAACATCTTTTAATACTATCCAATAAAACTCACCAAATGAGTTTAGGGCCTACGAGATAAGTTTTAATTCTCTTAATATTCTAATTGAAAATAATTCTAACTACAAAGAAGATCTCTATATTAAGAATTAATAATCCCCTGAATGTTATTATTGATATACAAAGTTTCATTTCTTTGCAAAGGAATTGTCCACAATAAACACCTACAAAAAAAAAAAGAATGTGATAATCTTAGGAATATCTATCTATTAGAATCTATTTCCTTTTAATGTTTTGAAATGCACTTTGGAAAGAAACTATCTTTAAAAAGCTTTGTCTTAATTCCAGCTTATTTTTGTAAGGCTTCTTGAGATGATGTAAATGTTTACAAAGATTTAAAAGTTCTTAAGAGGATTAGAGAGAAATTTAATTTATTTGTGATTATTTAGGCTACTAATGTTTTTCTTTCTTGAATTGTAACCGATGAGAGTTAATACTTTACTTATGACACAATGTTGTAATATTCCAAATGGACAAAATAAAGGTTTCTGGTTTAAGATGAGCGTTACACCATGCAGTAAAAAAATATTTTATTAGCATTATAAGATATAAACCTTTTAAAGATGTCTGAAAGAAAGACACCGGGCGTTTGAAAACATTTACTTTAATTTTAACGAATAAAGTACTTCCTTAAGTTCTTCATGATTTTTCTACTTGAAAATGAATATGTAGATATTCTGTATTTTATCTGTGAAGAATTTTCCTACAATTAATATGGTTTTTCTTAAATAGAAAATACGAAAAAGAAAATCATTAAAAATTTTTTTTACAATGTTACAATATTATATATACATCAAATCATTTACAATATTGATGAAAGACCCCTTATATGAATATTAAAAGTTCTGGATGTTCCAGCAAAAATTACTGTTGCAGCATAAACTAATCATAAAATTGTTGTGTTCCAGGTGTTGTAATATTTAAATTTTCTACCTATAATGTTATCTTTCATAAAATATAGACACTATTTACTATGTTTAATAATGTAAGGTTCTGATTCATTCTTGATTAATTAATGTTCATTGCTCATTATTTCAAAAACTAATAAATTGAACACAACAAAAATAATTACTAATTAGTAAAATAGTACAATTTTTTTAATGTTTATTTTATATTTTCTGGCTATTTGAATCATTATTTAAACGACAGTGAATGATCCTATAAGTGTCTTTAGTTAGAGCGTTAACAATGAAACCACAAAGTAAGTTTTGTCCATACACTTATGTTAATTAATTCTTGTAAGTAATATTGAGTGCACAAAATAAAAACGTTTACACGTAGTTCAGGGTTGAATTCTCTTTACATACTTAAAAAAAAGGGACGCCATGTAAGAATCGTGTGAAGATAGAACTACTACTTCTTTAATCTATTGTATTTTAGTTCTTTAGCATACAAAAGGAACGCATTACCTGCCTTAACTGCAACGATCTTGTTTTAAGTATTGTCATATTATGTGATACATTGCGTAAAATAATATGTCAATGATTCTTATTTAAGGTATTATGGCAAATTGTCCTATAAAACAATAGAATATATTTTACGCTTTTTCATTATATTTAAATAGCTTCTTTCCTAATTATATTGTTTAGTGTTTTGACACATTATATTGTTTAGTAATATATACAGAATTAGGTTGTTTAATGATGTATACAAAAAAGAAATTCACTCCTTTAAAACTGTAAACATCATAAAGGATGCCGTCGTAATTTTAAATTACATTTACGTAAATAATAAATTATTTTCAACGAAATTCGCCTCTTATATGTGGAATTTTAAAAACCTTTTAGTGTTTGAGAATACTTTTCTGCATTAAAAATCTGCATCTTTTCTGTATCTATAAATTGAATAAATATAAATGTATGTTTCTTTAGAATTTGAATTATTCTTTGAAAATAATATATAAACTATATAATATAAACTACCGTTTATATATTATTTTCAAAGAATGGTTCAAATTCTGAGAATAAACATATATTTATATTTATTCAATTTATAGATACAGAAAAGACTTCAGTTAACTTCTGTTAAATTAAATTACCTCTTCAAATAAATTAATTGAAAAATAATATTTGGAGCATTGAATTGCTGCATCAAAGGAAACAAAACGAGGAATCAGATGAACAAACAACTAATAAATTTATATTGTTTCGTCAAGTAAAGGCAAAAAGTTTGCTATATATATATATATATATGCGTATATATTTGCTATACAAATTGTTTGTTATACAATGTTTCTAAGAAGTCAGTTCTTTAATTTTTGTGTATTTTCTTCGATTGTAGTTTTTGCTCACTTTCCCTCTGTATATAGATAAATAGATGGACGTCATATTTTCTTTCTGTAATAGTTTATCTATTTATCAGTCTTGTATTGTTGTTCTTAAATGTTGGGCTTTTGACCTGAGGTTTAATATGTGATACTGCAAAAGTTTGTACATACATGTGTTGCTATGCTGCACTCTCATTGGTACTAACTACTTCGATTTGGAGGAGGAGTTTCCATTTTGTCCCTATTTCAAACCCAATGGAAGGACTTTCAGACGGAGAGATTTATCGTATTCATTGCCAGAGTAGACACAGAAGGCTTCGGCCCTGCTTGTTGGCGGATTTCGAATTGAGCTCTCTCAATTCGGAAGTCCAAAGCTCTAACCACCAACTCACATCAGGCTCATTTATGTCATAGGTAATAACTTTAGTTGTTAAACTACTGTGACAGTCTTAGAATTTTATCAAATTTTTTACTTATAAAACAGAAATTATATATGCTTAGGAAATTATTTTGTCAACTTTGGTAAGAGTCACAATTTGAATTACATTTTTCCTTGTTGCATGTGAATTCAGATTATACTATAAATGAAATGCTGATCGAATAGACCACTTTTTATCAGTCTTGTATTGTTGTTCTTAAATGTTGGGCTTTTGACCTGAGGTTTAATATGTGATACTGCAAAAGTTTGTACATACATGTGTTGCTATGCTGCACTCTCATTGGTACTAACTACTTCGATTTGGAGGAGGAGTTTCCATTTTTGTCCCTATTTCAAACCCAATGGAAGGACTTTCAGACGGAGAGATTTATCGTATTCATTGCCAGAGTAGACACAGAAGGCTTCGGCCCTGCTTGTTGGCGAATTTCGAATTGAGCTCTCTCAATTCGGAAGTCCAAAGCTCTAACCACCAACTCACATCAGGCTCATTTATGTCATAGGTAATAACTTTAGTTGTTAAACTACAGTGACAGTCTTAGAATTTTATCAAATTTTTTACTTATAAAACAGAAATTATATATGCTTAGGAAATTATTTTGTCAACTTTGGTAAGAGTCACAATTTGAATTACATTTTTCCTTGTTGCATGTGAATTCAGATTATACTATAAATGAAATGCTGATAGATTAGACCACTTTTTATTTTCATTAATTAAAAGTGGAAATAAAATGCAACAGAAGATAATTAGGAAAAAGGTATAATATCGAAAAATAAACAACAAAAGGGGAGCAAATTGCTAACACAAATGAATATTGTTCAATTTTGATAGCAAAGGAACTGTAATATAGTATTTTTTAATCTGAGCGAATATTTACAATCAATAAATGATTGGGTTTGTTTGCTAAAAATAGCGCTTGTTTTGTGGTCTTTTGTTTTCCAATTGGAACTTAGTTCTTTAATAAAGTTTGCATTGCATTTTACCATAGATTTAACGCAGCGTCGTTAGCCAGCTTTTGTATCATTAATGAAAAAAAAAATCTATTTATTTTTAAAAATGTTTAAATTAGGGCTTGTACAAAAACACTCAAATATTTTTAAAAAATTAGTATACAGTTCAATTTATATATTAAGAACCGAATTTCTAATAGCGATGAAAAAGGAAGGAGGGAGTGGGTCCTTGCCTTATATGATTGTTATAAAGGATTATTTAGCTTTCCTTTTGAGTATATTTACACGTAACATTATTTGACAGCCAGAACTTAATTTCAGCTTAATTTCTTCAACTGCTTAGAAAAAATATCCGAGTAGGGTTTTTTTTTTTTTTCGAATCAAAAAATGTTGAACTTTATGAAGAATCATGCGATGAAAATCGATTTTTTTAGTCTTTCTTTCATGTACATTTAAGAACCTAATTAAATTTAATTATAAATTATCAACTAAAGTGAGTAGTAATTACATAACATTATGAATTATGTTATTATAATTTAGAAATAATACTCAATTTGGAGATGAAAAAAAATATACATCATGCATGTTATCAAAAACAGCTGAAACAAAGCAAATTATTTCCTCACCACGTTTGACATTTTAAATTATAATCAATAATTTTCTTCAATTAATTTAACTATTTCGTAGAAATAGTACCAGAAATAACCCTTTGTTGCTCTTCTCGGTTATTTATTGTATTTCATAAAATTTATGGAGGAAAAAATATAAATGACGAATGCTATTAAAATTCATAAAAATCCGAAATGCCAAATGCTTAACATGTAACACAATTTCACGTAATCAATAATATTATATAATTAATATTAATATTAATCAATAATATTATATATTTAATATACTATACGTCGTTCATATCATGAAGAATGAAGTAAATCATCTATAAAAAGACCCTCTAAAATTTAATGGCACAATACTAACTATGATAAATACATTAAATAAATAAATAAATATACCAAATCTGCCGAGCGTGAATAAGAACATTAATCGAATTATTTCTCTCTATTCAGTTTCGTCTCGAAACTTGTTCATTTTATTTGATTAAGTAAGACCTTTGCGCATAACATTAAAAAAGCCTCCCAAAACCCAAGTCGCGATGAAAATCGTATTCCTTGCAGTACAAGAACTTTCTTGTCTTACCAAACTTGACGGATTCGTTCCTCTCAAGTGTTTCTTGGCTTTTGCATCGTCTTTTAATGAAATCTAGGTTATCATAAGTTGCGCTCTGTCCTTCGCATTTCCGCACTAGCGCTTTATTTAAAGACGCACATGTGGAACTATGTTTTCTTCGATAAGCGTACGTTTTAGCTAAAACGAGATACTTTAAATCGGCAGCACTGTTCTCTGGACTGATTCATAATTGCAATGTTTTTGGAAAGTAATCTTGTGCCGAGTTTATTGTTAATAGATTTCATGTGGATGATATCTTCTTCGTAGATGATTGGCATTTTTAAGAGTTTTCAACATCTTTAATCTGTGATTTACTGATTTAGTAAAAAAATTTTTGGAAGAATTAGATAATTGACAGAAACCTTGTACGCAACGGAAATGTTTGATTGTAACTTATTTCCATGCGTAGATTTTTTCACTCAGGTATGACACAATTTTGAATTGTATTTTATCATCATAAAGTAAATAAGTTTAACGGTTTGATGTACATAATACATTTAGAGCTCTATAACAAATTATTCGATTTATTATAATTATCATATTTTTTTAAAATGATATTAAATGAGGTATAAAAAAGCTCATAATGGCTGCGTAAAATGTGATTTAATTTTATTCAACATTAAATTCCAATACTAAGACATTGAAAATTTTAATAGTCTATCTCATTATAAGACTCATTTAAGAAACATGAATTATTATAATATTCTTTATTATTAACTACAAAGAATTACTTTAACGTAAACATTTTAATAGTTATTATTAGTTACTAATTATACTTTATATAATTATTTCCGCAAGATACATAATAAATAAATTCTTGCTTGCTATAATTTTATCCGATTTGATAAAATTGATTTAATTCTTTTTTAAATGCTTTCATTTAATCAAATAAATTTATTAAATGAAAGCATTTAATTAATTGCTAATCCTTATAAATGCACATTGTTTTTCCCCCAATTTTACGTCATTAAAATGTTAAATATTAACGTTAAGTTGCCCTTATTTCTTAAAATTTTTGTGATTATTTTATTCTATGAACTGTTTACTGTTCAACAAAATAAAATTGTCTAAATGGTAATTGTCGTAATGTTCAAAAAGTTAAAATTCAAATTTTAGTTATCCTTTCGCAGTATTTTCGACTTAAAAAAAAGAAGTTTGTTCAACAAAATTGTAATAATACATAGATGTCTATTTTTTGTTTTAATTGTATATAATTTGTTAAGTACAGAGTTAATCGAAAACAAAATAAGGTAAATAAAATAAAGAAATTAATAATAAAATAATTCGAGTTAAATAAAAATTTAATAGAAAAATTATGATATAAACTTGGACTTAATAGACTATGCTATTAGCATAAACCTTTATTTCATCTACCATTACACTATTATAAAATAATCAATTTCTTAATACATTAATTGGAAAAACTATGATCTGAAAAAATTAACAAAGCAATCCTATAATTATGATTAATTCAATATTAGCTATTATCCTAAAAGTATAATATAACGTTTAATTCAACATACAGGGGAAATATAGAAAAAACGCCCTTTCTCTTACTTGTATAATGTTAAATTAACTTTCATTCTCGATTTTCTATAAATAAAAGAAAGTTACCAGTTTTTCGTAAAATGTCAATAAAGACGTTGTTAAGCGTTTCAGTATGTTTGACAATTACGATGAAATGCATGCTGAATTTTTTCTGAAGAAAATGTCAATATACTCTATTATTACCAGTGTTCTTGGTAAGACATTCAATCTTTTCTGCCAACCCTTTTTTTTTTCTTTTTTATTACATTTGCTAACGGTCCTAAATCATTAGAAACATGTCCTCCTGCAAATATATCCATGATCTGTGACATTTGTATAGCCCCATTGCCATCTAAAAATGTATGAATTTCTTTTTTTATTGCATTCTACTTGGTAGTTAGTATACGATTAACTATTGATTAAATAATGTTTCTGTGGCATCATTCTCTTTATTTCTTTCTAATATATTATACGAAAAGATCTAAATATTATAAGAAAGCAATTTATTGGAGAAAATATCCGGGTGGTTGTATATTGTTCTACGAAGTCAAAGTTTTGATAGAAACTACCTATGTGAGTCAAGTCGAGCGAAACTAATGCTGTAGTTTCTAAAAATGTTGTCACCCTAATTTTATGAGTTTCCCCTTACGTCTAATGGTTCACGGTCAGTTACTCACCTTTAATTAATATTTAATTCTTGTCTCTTTCCAGGAATATTACTAAATATCTATTTTCTCCTTAAGTATAAACAGTTTCACCAAAAATTTTCCATTGGCTAGTTAGCTATGAAGTGACTCATAAGTTTTGAGTTGGTTTAATTATATTTTATTATGATTTACGTCATTTATAGCAGAATTAAGTGAAAACTAATATATAAACTTTTTAATATAACACCTTTTTATATACTTTCATAATACATGCTTATAGAGTATTAGATATGATTTCAACAAATTTAATGCAATACATACTAAATACAAATAATGTATTAATTAGTAATGTAATTGAAATATTTTTATTGTATCACTGACTAAAGGAAAAACATATATAATCATATACTGATTAGATGATAGAATTTCTTAGTAGAAAGTTATGGTTTTCAGATTCGTGAACTTTTGCAAATTCCCATAATCTGAAAATATTTATTTGATCCCGTAATCTGAGTTGATTTACAATTAGGGCCTGATGGCCGAATGACTAGCGCTCTGGCCCTTGGCACCACAGGTTTCGGGTTCGAGTCTCGGCGGTGCCATGGATGTTTGTGATTCGGAATCCACTTTAAAACCGTAGGTCCCGGTCTAAAATGATCGTAGAACGTTGTGGGAGTAGTGTTACTCGTGTGCGTAGCAAATCTTGAAGCTACACGTGCCTCCTGGGTTGTGCTAAATGAGTAACAGCGGTGCAGGCCTTGCTTATGGCATAAAGATAACTGTCTATATATTGCCAGCAGAATTAGAAAAAAAAAGTTGATTTCTAATTGTTAAAATAAATTATTACAAAATCTATATTTATTATTTCACTACACCGAAGAAATATCTTATCATGGATATTATTATTCAACAAGAAATTTAATTTTATATATCAAATGAAAATATCAACCCAAAAAATTATGCAACAACAATTTGGTTTTAAATATTTAGAAGCGCATTTATTTCCAGTTAAGTTCAAGTAAAGAATATCAAAAGCAATTTATTATATTTGGTTATTTTCGCATTGAAACAGAAACCTTTTCATATCATTTCAATGAAGAAATTTTCTTATCTTGTTGACGAAATGTGGTCTAATTTATTTTCTATTTGCACATTAAAACAAAATTTTCAATATTTTGAAAATCATTTTCTTTCTTCTTGTAAGGTTTCTCTTTTTCTTTCTTCTTGCTATTATATAACCAACGTTTCTAGTTTAGATTAAATTCATCTTTTAATCAAATAAGGATTCTGTATTCTAAAGAATAAATAAAAGTTTTCAAAGATATCTATAAGCCAAAGTTAAAAAAGTAATTTTATGAAAGGATATATTTTTGCTGAAGTATCTTTTGTTTAACAATTTAGAACAGAGAAGTATTTGCAAGTATATTGCAGATTTTTTTTGCTCATTTTAAACTGATTAAGATTCATAAATACAAGAAGCCATTTTATTTCGTTTCATGGGTAACTTTTATAATGTGTTAATTTAATATTATATTCAAATAATATGAATTAGAAATTTAAAAAATAATCTTAAACATAGACGCGGGGTCTGGTGGCCAATTGGCTAGCGCTTTGGCCTTTGGTACCACAGGCTTCAGATTCGAATCCTGGCGGTATCATGGATGTTTGTTAGTGGTTCGGAATTCCCGTTAAACTATAGGTCCTGGCCTAAAGAGCCTAAAAATCACCACAGAGTGACAAACGAAGGCTAAACGTAATCATATTATAAGAATATTCTTTAAATCGTTCAAACATATTATAAATGTTTTGGATTTGTTTTTAGAAAGTCAGCAAAAAATATTTGTATGTTGTTTTTTTTGTATTTCATTTTATATTTCATAATATGGGGATTATTTAAGGGAATTTTTTGATTTTTTACTGAGATATGTAGTTTCTTAAAACTCTTTTAAAAACAATAATAATAATTTTTAAATAAAAAATTATTATTGTTTATGTCATCAAAAATTTTTCAGAGAACTTATTTTACTAATGTTATTTGCAGCAGTAAATTGAACTTACTTGAAAAAGATAACCCGAAGAATATGTTATGTTAAAGCATAATGACGTCATATAGTCATAAGACTATTAACACAACAAATCATTGCCTTTATAGTGATTAGCGGAAATAGAATTTCATAAGTAAACACAAGTTTTACTTTATTCGATAATACCAAGGTTAAAGATGACATTTCTTCGATTTGTGTACATAAAATCAGACTGTAACATTTTCATTATCACATATTTTTCTTTATCTCTAAACATTTGGAAATAACTATCAAAGAATGATGACAATTATATTGGCTAACAAAATAACTAAAAAATAATAATTATGTGAAAATATTTTTCAAACTGTAATGAAATGGTTTTCTTTTATAATGAGATATTCTTTGATTTTATATTCTTGCCAAAAGCGCGTTTTATTAAAAAGTTTGTCAATCCAACAAAAACAGAAAAATTAACTATTTTAATAATCGTAACATCTAACTTAATAATACTATTTCTTAATTTTGTATCAATGTACTGAAGAAATTTTAAATAGCTTTCACCTCCAGAATTTCAACTAGTGGTGTACTAGACTCGATATATCTATAGCTTTGTATACTGTAGCATATGCAGCATGGTAACACCTATATGCAATATAGTAACACCTTAAGTAGAAATATTTAATTTAACATAAATATAATAAAATAGAATATTTCAAATTATTCGATAGAAGATTGAGCGAAATTCTATCTACTAAAGTTTTTGATACACTTCTATATGTATGTTATCTATATGTACACATATGACATATGTGTACATTAATTATTTTTAAATTAAAATATTGCTAATAAAAATTTATTTATTCCAGAAATCTTTAGTACAAAAACGCTCAACATTAAAACAAAAATTGATCGTATATCATCAATGGCAACATTTTATTATATGTAATAACATTGCTTTGTATATATTACAACAATACTCTATATATCACTATACTGAAAAATAGAACTAAATAATCCTTCAAGATGTCCTAATATCATATGTATATCGCTACATTTCTAAAATATACACCCAGTTTCTCCAAATATATAAAATCTTTTCATTCTTATTTTACTACTAACACTTAAAAGTACATACATAGGGACATTATTACCATTTTTTTGTATATTCAGAGTAATATATTCATTCATAGTTATATATTCACAGATATATATTTATATAATTCAATTTGCATGTTAATTGTCCAAAAATTAAATTATTTTTTCATTTTGGAGAGGTTCATGGTCTTTCCATTTGTTCGTCAAACTTTAAATTATTCATTGATTCGTAAGTTGATAAAATATTCTCCAAATATATAAAATCTTTTCATTTTTATTTTACTACTAACACTTAAAGCACATATATATGGACATTATTACCATTTTTTTTTTGTATATTCATAGTAATATATTTATTCATAGTCATATATTTATATAATTCAATTTGCATGTTCATATTTAAAATCAATAATATGTGATCAAACCAAAATTTGCATGTTCATGCCCTTTCCGTTTCTTCGTCAATTTTAAATTATTCATTGATTCGCAAGCTTTCTTTTACTACTAACACTTAAAGTACATGTATAAGGACATTATTATCATTTTTTTTTGCATATTCATAGTAAAATATATACATAATTCACATTAAAATCAATAGTATGTGATGAAACCCAAAATGAAATTATTTGTTCGTTTTTTGGGATGTTCACGCCCTTTCCGTTTCTTCATTGATTCGTCAATTGCGTTCAGGGTGAGAGAAATGAAAAGTAAGGAAGCAGCTGGGCTCATAATGGATATGTTCCATCCATCACTGACGAACACGTGTCAATTGGGTAGACGCGAACCACTACTTCCTTATCATGCCCCTCAAATGAAATCAATATTTTCAAATCCCTTCTAGAACTCAGCACGCAAAAGGAAATTGCACTTAACATTCAAACATCCAGGTTTTTTTCAAATTGATACAATTAAAATGTGAAACGGAGACATGCATAGCATTGATATTTTTAGTCTAAAATGTGTCCTACAGCTTCTTTTTAGATAGTTGATTAATAAAATGTATCAAAGATGATTATTTTTAAAAATACATTTTAGAGGATTTTACATAGTATTCCTATTCAAAGAATTGATAGCTTATAAATTTGTGGAAACTCCATTGAGTTATCTAAAACGTTTTTCTAGTTTTTTTAAAAAATGTATTTATGACAATAATAATTCATAACTATATTTAGTACATTCTTATATATGATATTTTATGCTTTCAGCAGTTTTTAAGTTTAAGGAAAATGTTCACATTTTTTCCCCATTTTTGGGTAAATCAAATCAAGGGATTTATCGAAAACAAAATTTTCCTTTACTTTGAAAGAATTATAAAATTATCATACATACCTGCATAAAAAATTTCATAAACTAATTCTTCATTGGTGCTACAGCCCCATGGTGGGCCAAGGCCTTTTGTCTACTGGTAGATTTCAAGATTGGAGATGTTTCCTTTTTACTGCGTAGGGTTGTCAGCTCTACTCTCAACAATCATGTTAGACCGGGACATACGGTTTAAGGTGGATTCCAAACCGCAAACATCCATGGCACAGCCGGGATTCGAACCCGAAACGTGTGGCATCGCGCCCCAAAGCGTTAGTCATCCGGCCATCAGGCCCCATAAACTAACTGCAAGGTTTATAATGGCTATAAGGATCATAAGAATATTCAAATAATTTATAATAAATATAATAAATTATAACATTAATATTATAATAAATTATAACATTAATATTATAATAAATATAAACAATTTCAAATAGTTTATAATTTAATAACAAAATTATTACTTATATAATAGTTGAGAATGAGTAATTTAATATTAAATGGATTTAGACATGTACTTTTTATTTTTAGTATTTTTTATTAATAAAAAGGAAAAAAAAATATACAAACAATTTAAAAGCAGGTTATAAAAAAGTTTTTTTTTTTTCCCCCAGAAATATGAAAATATTTTCACAAATGACTTTTGATTTTCATACATTATAATTCCTTTGCAACATTTACCACGAGCAAAAAAGTTTGAAAAAGTTCTATCAAATCCTATTTTAAAGAATGCGATATGCTACTGTAAAAACACATCGCACAAAACTTTTTGAATGCATTTTGAAGAAAAAAGAGCTGGCATTATTCAAAAAGCGTAAGTTTCAGAATATACTCTGATGTGTCTAAGATGGAAATCCTTGCCGATTCATTTTTTGTAGAGGGGGCGGGGGCAGGAGGGTTAGAGAACTGCCAAAAGAATGTTTCTCGTCTTTTTCTGGATGTTTGCCAACTCTTTTTTGATAGCCGGGAAAAAAAAAAAAAAAAAGAATATCCTATTTTGTAAAATGCCGAATACTTCTCCGATAGTGCGATTTGTAAGCTTATGTCAAAATAAAATTTAAGAAAAAAAGGATTTTATTAGTTTTTTTTTTTTTTTTTCGTTTGTTTATTCTAAAAAGAAGAAAAGTAGGTTAATCAGTGCATATAAAAATTGTATTGATCTATTTAAATGTAAAAATTTACATAATACTTGAGTGTTATTTTTATTGTGCAGAAATGAGCTTTCAAAGTTAGTTATTAATAAGTTAATGTATGATTTATTTCTATTTTAATTATGTTTTATTTTTAAAAGTACTGTAACTCTAAAATTGTTTTTATGTATAACAAACTACTAATTTTCAGATATACCAATAATATTTATTGAAATTTTTCCAAAGATTTACAATAGAATAAAGTACAACTAGTACAACTTGTACAAAAAAATTGTTGTACCTAACCTGTTGTAACTTGTTGTACCAAATTAAAACTATATGCAAGAAATCATACTGAAGAAGGCAGCATGTAAAGTACTGTAACTCTAAAAAACTAATTTTATGTATAATGAATTACTAATTTTTAGATATACCAGTAATGAAAAATATTAATTGAAACTTTTCCTAAGATTTACAATAGAATAAAAAACAACATTATTCCATGCTAATGACTAAAATTATATTAAGCACTTAAATTTAAAATTCTTCCCAGTACAACTTGACAACATCCAAATTAAAACTATACATAAGAAATCATAATGATGAAGGCAGCTGTAGAAAATTAATTATAAAAGTACTCGAGCGACACGTAAGTTGCAAAATCGATCAAGATTGCATAATAATTAAAGAAGTCAGACGGTTTTCTTTCTTCAATTTTTGCATGAAAAAGCGAAAAAGAATATTATATATAATTATAATATAAGGTTGTGAAAGCGAAAGCAAATTAATGTTTAAATATTTACTGTCTTTGAAGTTGCATAAGAATCTTAAAGAGATTATCTATTATGTTTTTTTAATAACCGAAGACAAAATCATTTTTCTGAGTATAATACATAAAAACTTTGGATTTTGCATTATGATTATGTACATGAGTTTCAATATATTTGTAAGATAATTTAATAAACCGTATTTTTGCAAACATTAGAAAGACTTATATGAAAGTTCGCTAACATTCCTCTTTTGAAAATTAATAAGAATAAAATAATAAATAAGTGTTCTAAATATTATGTTTTAATACTTTTTTTTCAAGTTCTTATGTAAATGTTTTTATGTTGCAAGATGTTACCATTTTAAATGTTTTAAAGGTTTTTTTTTTTCTTGTATAGTATGGATATTAACTGTCTTAGAGAGTTTTATAATTTTTGCAAGTAGAATATATTTTTCTACTTGCAAAAATTATAAATCTCTATATTTTCTACTCGCAAAAATAATAATATGCATATAAATCGATAATATACATAGAAATAATTTACTATGCGGCCAAGAAAAGGGATAATTAAATAACCTCACAGATATGATTGTTAAAATAAAACATCATCATCAATGGCGCAACAGCCAAATGGTGCACCAAGGCCGTCTGCCTGCTGGCAGATTTCGAGACAGGAGATGTTTCCTTTTTTTACGAGGTAAGGTTGTCAGCCTTACGCCCGACGCATCATCTTAAGGTTAAAGTGGATTCCGAGCCATTACAAACATCCATGCCACCGCCGGAACTCGAGCCCGAAACATGTGGCACCGAGCGCCAGAGCTCTAGTTATTCGGTCATCTGGCCCCTAAAATAAAACTATGAATATTTTAATAGAAAATAAGCCCTGAAAAATTCCCATTGGAAATTTAACTATAAAAAGTTTAATTTAATGGAAGCTTTGAAAAAAAAAGTATAGTTGATCCTTTAGAAAGTAATTTCATGTTCGAGCTTTGTTAAATATTTTTAAAAAATAATAAAACAAGAACTAACGTAAGCTTTATTTTCAAAGCTTCCATTAAATTAAACTTTTATAGTTAAATTAAACTATAAAAATTAAAACTATAAAAAAAAAATTAAACTGTATTAAAAAAATTAAATTAAACTATATAAATAATTAAACTACATAAATTTAAAAAAAGTTTAATTAGACTATATAAATTTAACTATAAAAGTTTAATTTAATGGAAGCTTTGAAAATAAAGCTTACGTTAGTTCTGTTTTATTATTTTTTTAAAAATATTTAACAAAGCTAGAACATGAAATTACTTTCCTAAAGTATCAACTATACTTTTTTAAAAAAAAAAATTTTTAATTCATTCTGAACATATGAAATTTCGAAAGCCTTTCTAATGTAATCATAAAAACATATTTTATGAGCAAAAAAAATTTCTCTCTTTTCTTAAAAAACTTGATAATTAATTTGTGAACGAGCTTTCAATTTTTTTTTTAATCAATATTTTTGACTATAGTCTTCGGTGCCCTTTAGATAAATATATTCGCTATTAGCTGAATTCGTTTTGTTCCGTATATTTAATTTATTAATTTTTTAATAAATTCAATATTGGTTTATTCTAGAATCATAATTTTGCTAGTACTTTTAAACTTCTGATTACTTTTAGTAATTTAGTAACAGCAACATTTCGTTCTAAATACAAGAAATTTACATTATGTAAAAAAATCTGCTATATAATTATCTTTAAAGATTTCTTTACAATTCGGTTCATAATAAATTCAGTTATATAAAAAAATTCAGTTTTATGTATAATTATGTTTTTAAAAGAATAATGTGCGTTTCACAGAAATATTAACAGGGGATATTATGATTTTGTTGATTAGGTTTTTATGCAATGAGTTAAAAAATAAATCCCCAAATTATGTGCACGCTAAAAATCAATTGTACTTTAAAAAATTGGAGTCTACTAATGCTTAAAATCCCATTAATTGTAAAATGTCACATTAATGTAAAATATCAAGAAGCTTCAATTATACTTATCTAAATAATTTTAATAATTTTTAAATATTTTTACATAATTATCAACAGATTTATTGTAATGAACTTTGGAACAAGCAATATTGTTTTTTTTTTTTTCAGATTGTAGCTAAAATTTAACAAAAAATAGCCAATTAAAGTTTTGTTATTGTGGCTGCATTTTTAACATAATATTTTTAGGATTAAGATTTTTATAGTTCATTAAGATAAATTATTAACAACCTTACAACATTAAACATTACTAAATTAGTTAATTTAGAAAACTACAAAATTTAGATGAAATGAAACTGAAATAAATTTTCAAGTTAAATTAAACTATAATCCTCAAATAAATATCGCAATTTAGGTTGTTACTATTATATATTTATTAAATGCATATCGAAATAGTTTCTCTAATTTTTTTAACATGCATAAGCAGATAAAATTATCATTATTGGCAGAGTTAATTACATCGAGACTTAATTAGTTTAGGACAAAAATTAACTAGTTAGTTTATCAAAAAGACATTATATGTCCATTATAATTAGTGGCTTATTTTTTATGATCTCTACATATAAACTTTTTTTTTTTTTGCAAATAGAAAAATGATTTGGGCTCGACTCGTGGTTCTGTGGCAACGTACGCCGCTGGTGAGCATTAGGGCAGAGCTTCAATCCACTGTCGGCTTTGTTGTAGACGCTGTTTCAAAAACGAGTAGACTCGATTGTGTTTGTGATGTTCAGCATCTTGCCTCGTTAGTCGGACTAACTGGTGAGAGTTTTCCGAGTTTTCTCCCCTTACGATATGTAAATGCGGGGTAGTTCCAATGAAAAGTCCTTTCCATAGGCACTGCCCCCTCCTTCTTCAGCTTCACGGAGCCAAGTCAGAATTCTACCTACGGGTGCTCCATCACAACAGAAGCTTCCCCCTTTTCCTCCATCCATGAGACCATAAGAGTTCTTGGATTTGGTCTAGATGCTGCTATCTACTAAGTTGGATAAGAAACAACAACAAGAATTTAGTCTAAGTGTCTTATGTAAAGTTCGTTTAAATCACAATTTTTTTGTTTCATTTCTTAAAGTGTTATTTCGCTTCAGTAGAATATTAGCAATATTGAGTGATATTAAGGAAACAAAAATGATTTTTACTCATAATTTTATATTTTTAAGATCAAAAGATAGTAAATTATTATTTTCGAAGGGAATTAGAAACATTTGTTTTTTCTGGTTGGTGTAAAAAAAATTATAATTTCATCATCTTTTTCTGATGAGGTAAAGGAAAATTGATATTACTGTGAAGTTATCGAAATGTTATTTAATTTTAATCAACATTTGATGTCACTAAAATGAAATGAGATAAACATTACTTCATTATGTATATCAAATCGTCACCAATAAGTTGAAGTTACTTTTTCCGGTCTAAGTAATGTAAAAGTAAGATTTCTATCATTAATTTCTTTTTTTGTCGTAATAACTGATCACTGATGATCACTTAATGGAAATATATAGTAAAGGAAAAAAAAAAAACAATGTTCAAACTTAGTATTTCTTAACTAACTTCTTTTTAACCAAATTTCTTAAAAATAAATAAATAACTCGAAATAATTGAAATTGAAGACTTAAATCTTTACCAAAGATATTAAAAGACTAAATCGATTTGATGAAAACAATTTGCAAACAAATGGATTACTAATATAATATTATACAAAAACGAAGACTAAAATTTGAATACAGACAGCCGTTTATAGAAAACAAAGAACAGTTTTTTATCTCAACGGTTAACATATATTTTCATTAAAAAAATCACGTTAACAAAAATTGAAGGTCTAAAAATGTAACAAGTACGAGCTTCTGTAATTGGCTTGTTAAAGATGATCTATTATGAAGGCATTATATGACCTGGAAAATTATCGATTTCTGACAACTGAGGTATAGATTAATTATCCAAAAGGACGTTAATTAAACGGATTAGAGTCTCACTTTTTGTGTCTCATCATGTGTAGCCAAAACCGGAAGTGAAAGTAACATTCTTTTTGCCTGTAACATCAAGGGTTGTGAAGTGTATGCCTAATTATGGCCCGAATCGAATTATGTATTTCCTTAATTCTAATCAAATCTGCTATTCATATATGATTCTAACAATATGATTCAATAGGTGGACTCTATAAAATACTGATAAATAAATTATGACAAAAAATGTTTTTAATGATAATGAATACTGAGTGATTTTAACTATACATATTAATACATAAAGTATACGATCAAAGTAATGGCATCAAGGGTTGTGAAGTGTATGCCTAACTATGGCCCGGAATCGAATTATGTATTTCCTTAATTCTAATCAAATCTGCTATTCATATATGATTCTAACAATATGATTTAATAGGTGGACTCTATAAAATACTGATAAATTATGGAAAAATGTTTTTCAATAATAATAAATAATGATTTTAACTTTACATATTAATACATAAAGTATATGATCAAAGTAATCAATCCATTTTAATACAATTATATTATTTATTATTATTACTAATACTATTATTATGTTGTCATGTTGCATAAGTTATTTATAATTAAATTCTGAATAGGAAAGTCTAGAAATATAAATTCACTATTAAAATTTTAACGAAATATTTTATTTATTTTTCTATTTAAGACCTACAAAAAGCCGAAAATAATTTAATTTTTTTACTTACAATAAGGTATTTTTCCATAAAATACATAATATTTATCTAAAATTAACTTTGTTATATGAACTTGAAATTATTATAGTTTAAATAATTTATAGTACTTATAATATTTTTATCTTATATTATACTATGTGGAGCTAAATATTTTTTGTTTTTCATAATATAAAATATTTTTTCGAGTCCTCGCATAACTTTATTTGCTTACAGAAAGTTTTATTACCTCTATTTTTACATTGACAGGTAAACATTATTTTCATACCACCTGAAAAATAACGATA
This sequence comes from Caerostris extrusa, assembly GCA_021605095.1. NCBI lineage: Eukaryota > Metazoa > Arthropoda > Arachnida > Araneae > Araneidae > Caerostris > Caerostris extrusa. The sequence continues at coordinate 76,730 of BPLR01017589.1, forward strand.
AGTTTCAGTATCAGTTGTGAAATTTTTCGTATCACCTGTGAAATAACCTTAAAATTTATTAGTTTGTATTCAGCCGTTATGATCACTATATTGATTTTAATCGATTAGATATATAAGATAATATACGACCTTGATAACTGAAGATACTACAGGAATCTATTCTTACAGAAGGCCAGTAATTATATTATCTGTATTTTAATCACTATACTGTATTTTTTATTTAAGTAAATAACTTCAACTAAATTTCTACGGAAACTTGTAGCATTTTTCAGTAACTAAATCTGGATCCTTACAGAAGGCCAGTAATAATATTGTTTGTATTTTTATCACTATATGTATTTTTATTTCGAGGTAAATAACCCCCATTTAAATTTCTACGGAAACTTGTAGCATTTTGCAGTAACTGAATCTGGATCCTTATAGAAGGCCAGTAATTATATTACCTGTATTTTTATCACTATATGTATTTTTATTTCGAAGTAAATAACCTTCAACTAAATTTCTACGGAAACTGTAACATTTTGAAGTAACTGAATCTGGATTCTTATAGAAGTCCAGTAATTATATTGTCTGTATTTTTATATTTTTATTTCAAAGTAAATCACCTTCAACTAAATTTCTACGGAAACTGTAACATTTTGAAGTAACTGAATCTGGATTCTTATAGAAGTCCAGTAATTATATTGTCTGTATTTTTATATTTTTATTTCAAAGTAAATCACCTTCAACTAAATTTCTATGGAAACTGTAACATTTTGCAGTAACTGAATCTGGATCCTTATAGAAAGTAATTATATTGTCTGTATTTTTATCACTATATTTTTATTTCGAAGTAAATAACCTTCAATAAAATTTAAACTAAAATTAGAAAAGGTTAATTTAAAAAATAATGGTTTTTAAGCAAGAGAAGTAAAAAATGACAGGTCTATCATTAAGAGGATGGCAGCTTGTAAAAGATACTTGGAATTTAATTCGTGAAATTACTTTTCTAAGTTTTTTTATAAAATTAGATACGCAAGGTTTTTAAGCATCGTTTTCACCTACAAAAAACTTTCTTAATTAAAACAGGATTTCCTTACATCTTCATCCACATCACTGAAGAAAGACAAAAAAAAAGAAGAAAGGTATTGTGACTGAAATTGTTTTTATTGTCAACTTTCTTTCTTTTTTCTTTTTTTTTTTGCGTTTGACTATCCACTAATTAGATCGAGTTCCCTTTAGAATTGCATTGTATTGACTGAACGCATTTAAGAGCGGGGGCGAAAGCAATGTCTTCTTTCTTATAAAAAGTGAATTCTATCATTTTCAACGAAAGAACGCGAATTGGAAATACTTTCTTTTTTACAAAATAAGTTTAATAAAAAGGAAAAGAAAGTAATTTTTCAGAAAGAAGGAAATAATATAATTTCACCTGATCGTACTCTCTTTCATACCCATTAACTTGTCAAACAAAAACAATTTTTAGTTGAAGCTAATAAAACTATGCTAAAGTAGTGCATAAAATATTGCAGCAAGATAATAAATTTTATTTACAATTTTATGACACTTTTATTCTTTTATGTAACATTTTATTTTATGCAACATAACACAGAAAGGAAAATATTCCTTCGAATTACTAGAAAATATTTCGATAAAAGTTAGCCGATAGAAATTTTGAACGGGTCATTTTAATTCGTTAATTGGTGATGTTATTTTTTCTTAATTTAACAATGAGGACTTTTCCACGATAACTTAATAATATTTTACTGTTATTTTATTGACTATTTTAAAGCTATTTTTTTTTCTTATCCTACTTGGTAGACAGCAAACATCTATACTAAGTCCAAGAACCCATGTGGTCTCATGGAAGGAGGGAAAGAGGTTGAGCAGCTTCTGTTGGGATAGCGCACCCGAAGGTAGAAGTCTACTTGGCCCCACATTTGCGTATCGTAGGGAGAAAATCCTTAAAACTCCCACCAGGTAGTCCGACTAACGAGACAAGAGGCTGAACATCCCAAACGCCATCGAGTCTCCTCATTTTTGAAACAATGTCTACAGCAAAGCCACCATCAGATTGAACCTTCACCCTAATGCTGACCAGCGGCACGCGTTGCCAATGAGCCACGTCTGAGCTTATAAAAAATATAAGAGATGTATAAGAAGCCTACAAGAAAAATATAAAAGATATATAAGAAACTTATTTAACGTGTTAAATTATGAATGTCAGAATTGATAAGGACAGGAGGATACGTGATTAGAATTATTAAAACATTTATCAAATATAGAATACAAATAAAATTATTATTGCGAAGTAAATAAAATAACAGATATCGTTAATATAAAAGTTCATTATCTAGTTAAACAATAAAGCTAATTGTTTCTCAAATTTTATTGATAATATAAGCAAAGTAACATATTTCACTTTATTATTTATAAAGAACGAGAAAAATTCATTTGTTCACTTATAATACACAGCATATATATTCTGACATATTCATTGTTTAAAAATGTCAAATAAATTGAATAATTTTTTATCATTTGTAGGCTCTTCAAAAATTTTTTTTGCTTGTTAATTTTTTACCAATTGCTATCTATCATTATTTTTAACATGAAATGAGGATAAACTTCTAATTTTTTTCTTCACTTCCATTTCGTGCCGCTTTTTCTTGCTTTCCTATATTAATTATTCTTTTGTTTAAAAATGACTGGATGCATATTTTATATAATGCAAATTACTAGTATTTTTTAAGAATGAATAGCTTCAAAGGACGGCATTTTATTAATCTTTTATAATCTGTTGAAATTTGGAAGGCACCACTATATAAAATTAATTAAGTAGTGTTATTCTTAGAGGTATTTTTTATTTCTTATATTTTAATACGGAGTAATGCGAAATCAATACAGGAAATTTATTTTTGTAAAGATAATGAGTCTTATTAGCATATTTTAATATTTTGTCAGGGGGAACAAAGTAGTTAGAGAAAAAAAAAAAATTTTTTTTTTTTGTTAGTGTTCTTAAAAATCACTTTATTTTTCGGCATATTCGATGAGCAGGACATATTGCTCTTCAGTGCTTTCAAACAAAAAAAAAAAAAAAACTTTTTTTGATGATAAGGGACAAATCATTTTTCTTTTTACATCATGGGCAAAAAGCATCATTAGTTTTAATTTAGTAAAATTTAGATAAAAGAAATGGTATAATCTTAATGATAAATATTGTTTTCTTTCTAATTTAAACAAGTAATATATATAAAAAAAAATTTTAAAGTCAATTCCTACTTTTTCACTATATTGCAGAAAGTCCTTTATAAATAATTTTCATTCATTTTTTAAAATTTATCTGGCGCCATCTATTGGTAGATATACGCAACTTAAATCTAAAAAAACTAAAATTAATTAATTTAATTTAATTACTGAATTAATATTTGGAAAAACTATATTAACATCAAGTGTCATCCACTACAAGTTCAAAAAAAAATGTATTTGAACTTGAGTGGATGAATAAAAAGTATTTTATGAATGATTGAAAATTTGAACAAGATATATATAGGGAGAGTGCTAATAGAAGGAATTGAAAAAGTAATAAATTTTCATATAAATTTAACAGAGGAAATCGTGTTGAGTGTTTATTTCTTTACAACCTAATGTTAAAAGATGTAACACAGGATAGAAATGTATTGCATTTATATCTTTTAATGACTGATGCCAAGCATAATAGTTTTGGTAACTGCTAATGATAACCTTTTTCTGGCCATGTCCTCTTAAATAATTAATCTCTACGCTTTCCTGAAATGCAATCTAATTTAACGTGCGTTTCTGTCATATTCATATCGTAAAAGAAAATAACAAAAGCACACCTAAAAACAGTTAAAACATAATTTGAATCTTAATGAGCCTTCCAGTCATTAAATGTGTGCTTTTATTACGTTAATCTGAAGGTAGCGTGACCGCAGCTATGACAGTTTCCATGGAAAACTTTCTGCACAGACTCTATTATTTATTTACGTGCCTTTCACGCTCATCATAATTTTAACAAAAATACTAACACTAAGAATAGAAATAGCTAATTTGGGATGCAAATAAAATACTAAGAAACCAATAAAGAACTCAGTTTGCAGAAAAGCCGATGTTTATATTCTTTTTCCTACTTTGCAATAAAATTACTAATTCTGTGCTTCCTTAATTTGTTATGTTTGAAGAGAACAATTTAAAATGGATAGAATTGACAGTTTTCTTACGCACAGTTTTCAACGTGCGCAGCTGAGCATTAGGGCGAAGGTTCAATCCACTGGCGTCGTTGTCGTAAACACTGTTTCAAAAACGAGGAGACTCGATGGCGTTTGCGATGTTCAGCATCTTTCCGCGTTAGTTGGACTACCTGGTGAGAGTTTTTCGGGTTTTCTCCCGTACTATATGCAAATGCGGTAGTTCCCCTAAAAGTCTCCCCGGAAGGCATTGCCTTCATTCTTCAGCGTCACAAAGTTAGACTTCTACCATGGGTGCTCCACTACAACAGAGGCTGCAACGCTTTTCCTTTCTTCCATGAAGGATACAATAACTGATAGAAACAGTTTTTTTTTTTTTTTTTTTTTTTTGCTTATCCCACTTGATAGACAGCAACATCTAGACCTAGTCCAAGAACCTGTGGTCTCATGGAAGGATGGAAAGAGGGATAGATTTTTGTTGTGATGGTGCACCCGTAGGTAGAAGTCTGATTTAGCTCTGTGACGCTGAAGAAGAAGGGAAGTGCCTCCCGGAAGAACTTTTAGGGGCAACTATCCCGCATTTGTTTATTGTATAGAAGAAAACCCGGAAAACTCCATCAGGTAGTTCGACTAACGAGGCAAAGATGCTGAACATCACAAACGCCATCGAGTCTACTCATTTTTGAAATAGTGTCTACAACAAGGCCGCCAGCGGATGGAACCTCCGCCGTAACGCTCATTAACGACGTACTGAGCCACGAGTCGGGATGGATCACATGTGCAATGAATTAGATTAATTTACAGTATTGTTTAGGAAATTAAAATATTTATTTAATTTAATCGATGTAGTTTATTTGTTCTTTACAAATGCTGAACAGTGTGAGCCTTCGCAACTGAAGCGGCAGATATTTAACACTTTGAACGTTATTCAGTATAACTTCTACACTGCGCACGCTCACGTAAATTCGCCGCGTTTTGCTATAAACCTCCTCAAGAGATATAATTTATAATAAATATTAATATTTTAATTGAATGATTAAAATATCCTGAAAATAATCTGATGACTAAATTCAATAAAGTTTTATAATATCGTAATCTATTCAATAATAATTACTTTAAAACACTTTTTAATTAAGGATTTAATAATTTGTAAAATAATTCACGTTAAATTAAGTGCACTGATGTAAATGCACTCAGAGCAGTAAAAAAACTGAATCATAGAAACACTTACTAGTTTCACATTTTTACTTTTCGGTATATATGAAGCAAAAAGATTTATCAGTCTGTCTATATTTTTAAAGCTTAAAACTGTAATACTTAGAGAATTTTTTTATTTATTATTTTTTTTATTTGATGTGTAGCCAAAAATCATACAAAAAAAAAAATCATTTATTTTTGCCTAAATAAAAACTCATATTTTTATTGCTCAAGCCAACAAATGGCGCCAGTTTTTTATTTATTTATTTATTTTGATAAAAAAAAGAATTACAAATGGAAAATAAAAAAAACATTTTTTTCATTCTTATTCACATTGTGATTTACCCCTCTGTGCTTTTTCGCGCCAGGCGCCATTTTGATATTTCGTTTCGCCAGCATTGTCGCCAACATCTTTTGTTTTTATTTTTAATCGTTATTATAGGTTTTGTACTGTCTATTGAGATTGAGTTTTTAAATGTAACTTTCGTCTGCTGAAATACGTATGGCAGTTTGCTAAAGTTCATTACTGCCTTGATGTCTATCAACTTATTTTTTTATTTTAAAAGTATATATTTAAAATTTAGAGTTCTTTTCCTGTTTATGAAAACTAAAAATGTAACAGTTTTTTTTTTGCAGTCGGGCATTACTAGATTATATCTATTAGCAATGTAGTAAATGATTGCCTTTTAGCTGTAAAGCTCGAACAAAAAATTTGTTTATTTGAATAATAAATATAAATGAAATAGTAAGTTATATATTTTGATTTATTATTTTATATTTTGTTTTATTATTCAGAAAAGAAATAAAAAAACTTTATTAAAGATATATTTAAAATTCTTTTCACAATCATGTACATGAAAAAACGCGAACAACTGTTGCTTACATATCTTTTAAATGATTAACCGAGTTAACATTCTTATGAACTTAAAATTTGTTCTTAGATATGCTGATAGGATCATTTTTAATTTAACATTTTGCACTAAATTATTCACGAGAAAATAACATGAAAAGAATATTCCATCTCACATAAAACCTCATTTATTAAAACATTTAACATAGCAAAAGGTAATAAAATAATGTACAACAGTTTATTGGTAACCAAGTATTAATTATTTGCACTTTTCTCTTAATGCTTGCTTCGTCATTAACCATAACACGACAGATATTTAGTTTTTCCTAAGGCAAATTATATTAACAACTTGGGTGTGTGTGTAAATAAATATTATACGATCAACAATATTTATTTTTCTTTGAGTCCCAGAACTGCGTGAAATTCATCGCATATACGTACTTTTACCTCACCAAAACAATCCTCCAAAATAAAACTAGAAAGGTTCATACAAAATTTCTCTTACCCTTCCAGTTCCCAGGATTATTAAGAGTGAGATATCCAAAGGGGCGGGATGCAGACAATTAATTCCAATATTCTTTTTAAAATACTTTTATTAAGCATATTAATGACGAGATGATACAAAAATTTACTGGACATACAGACAGAGAAACCGCATCTTAGCGCGGCTAACGACTAACAAGGAAGTAAAGTTCTTAAACTGAAGTACAGTTGGTTACTGTTAAGAGAGGAAAAGTGTTCACGTGACAAACAAATCGAAAGTTCTAGTTCGACATCATTTTCGACATTCTCCCACCTTTGAGTTTCAAGAGAATAATGAAACTCAAAATCATAAGTCAATCGCTTAGGAGATTGCAGGATTCTTCCACAACAGGATGTCTGATAAGTATCACTATTATCAAACCTGTCATATGGTTGACAGTCAATAGATTGAGGACAATCACTGGATTCGATGAGAGTCACTGGATCTGATGTGGAATCATCAGTGTCGGGGCACTTGTTGCGGAAGGAGTCAGATAGTGGAGTCCTACTCTGCAAGGCACACCTTTCATCTTGTCTAATTTCTAATGAATATAAGCGCTGTATAGGTCTTATGAAACACCCATTCTTGGTTTTCAATTCAACAACTCGAACTTTATTGTCTTTACCAGGAAAAAGGTTCACTACTTTTGCTAAAGGCCAATTTAGTCTTTTCATGTTGCTATCACCAATCAAGACGATATCACCTTCCTTAATTTTTGCTTCTTCCTGGAGTTTGAAAAATTCTTTTAGTTGACCAAGGTATCCATTTCGAAATCGCCTTCTGAGGCAAGGCACACGAAGTCTTTGTCTATACATAAATCGTTTATTCATTCTTTTTAGAATCCATCTGATCTAAATCCGGCATTCCAACTTCTTTTATTTCTTGAATGAAAATTGCTGGTGTAAGTGCAATAAGATCTTCTATGTCTTCAGACAGATATGTTAATGGTCTTGAATTAATTATGCTTTCTGCTTCGCATATAACAGTATGCATTTCTTCATAATGCAGACTAGCTTTACCCAAGATTTTTCTCATTATTCCTTTTAACATACCAATAAGTCTTTCCCAAAATCCACACCCCACCATGGGGCTGATGGCGGATTTAATTTCCAATTAATCTTCTTAATGGCAGCAAATTCTTCTATTTTTTCCCAATTAACAGATTTCAGTTCATTAGATGTACTAACTAAATTTGTACCATTATCAGAATATATTGTACAAGGTCTTCCTCTACGAGAGATAAATCTTCTTAAAGCTAATATGAAGCTATCTGTAGAAAGAAAACTTACAAGTTCTAAATGAACAGCACAAAAAATAGCACAAGTAAATAAGACAATCCAACATTTTTTGTTGTCTTTCAAAAACAATGGTCCACACAGATCTACACCAATGACTTCGAATACTTGAGCTTCTCTTATTCTATCTTCGGGGAGTGGAGCACTAATAGATTGCAGAGGATGTATGGAAAATCTTTTGCATCGGAGACAGTTTCTAATGACTTGACGAATAGTATTTCTGCTTTTTATAATCCAATATTCTTCTCGTAACGTAGACATCAAGACTTGTATACCTGCATGGCAAAGTTCAACATGCTTGTCAAATATTAATTTGTCTACTATATGATGCTTTGATGGTAGCAAAATTGGATATCGAAAACTTTCTTGCTCTTTTCTTTTGCATAATTCTTGTCTTTACTCTAAGGAGATCATCTGGATCTAAATAGGTATGCATTGAAAGATTTCTGTTTTCTCAAAACATTCTCTTTGAACTTTTCTTAAAATTATTTTCTCGGCTTTATTACATTCTTCAACATTTAAGTTACAAAAAGTTCTTTCATTTACCCTTTTCTTAATATTGTTAATGAAACGAAGTATCCACCCCATAATTCTTACGATCTTTTGTAAGACGAAATTATTAAAAATACTCAGAAGTTTCAGTTTCGATATTAGATGCAGATATAACTACTTTTCTTTTTTCCGAATTAACAACTTCTAAATCAGGAAACATTTCAGAAGTAGGCCATTTTTCAAAAGATTGATAGAGCCAACTAGGTCCCTCCCACCATTGAGATTTCACTAATTCTTCGGCATTGCAACCTCGTGAGGGAAGGTCAGCTGGATTTTGATGACCAGGTACAAATTTCCATGAATTTACTTCAGATAATTTTCTAATTTCATTTTCAGGATCACCTTCTTTCCACCATAAGAAGCGTAAATAGTCTCTGTCCTTTTCATGTAAAGATATTTGTAAAAATGATCGATGAATATCAGCAGTGACACGAATGTTACCCAACCTAAATCGATTCAAAATAGCTGGAATCAGTTCAATGAGATTGGGTCCTTTTTCAATACAATCATTCAAAGATATAGAGTTATTAACACGAGCTGAACCATCAAAAACTGGTCTTATTTTGGTAGTAGAATTTTCTTTTTATGACAGCTCGATGCGGCAAATAGTGTACACTTGAGACTTCATAACAATTTGGATCAGGTACTATTTCTTCGATAACATCTTCTTCTTCCCATTCTTTAAATACTTGTTCATACTCTACTAAACAGTTGTTTGCATTCAAATTTTTAACAGTATTTTTTAAACGTTTCTGGGCCAAATATTTATTATCAGGAATTGAAGGACATCTATCTATCCAAGGAAGAGATACTATATATCTTCCGTCATTTTCTCTGCTAACTGTTGATTCGAAATGTTCCCAAACTAATTTCTGCATTTCTTCTTTCGATTGCTTTTCGCTAGGATCTAAAATACCCAACGAATCTAAATTCCATAAGTCTGTAATTTTAGCATCATTTATGTGTAATGACAGAACAAGAAGAGAACTATCTAACTTAGCATCAAAAATTTTTCCCATTACTGTCCATCCAGAATTGTCTGAACAGCTACTAATCCACATGGAAGATGTTCCACTTTTCCTGTAAATAACTTTCCCTGCAACATCTGCCCCAATAAAACATGAATCTCATTAGTATTTTGTTCATGCAAGCAAATTTTGCTTTTAGGCGAAATGTCATTCAAATATATTCTTTTATCTTTTAAATCATTTATACAGTCTGAACTTGTAATTTTGGGAATTGATGCACAAATTTTGTTTTGATCCATTACTTCTATTTTGATATTATTCATTTTATCTAAACTACTTAATTGTATCAAATAACGGTTATGGCGTTCAGTGATTTCTGTTCCTCCAAATAGCCCATGAGTAATCAATTCTTCTCCTTTTATATCAAAACCCATATTTTCAGCAGCAAATTTTGATATATAACTTCTTTGTGATCCGGTATCAATAATTAAACGAATATAATGTTCTAAGTTTTTATTCTGGATTCGAACTACTAATGTTTGCAAATAAACTTTATTCAAAAATGACAGATTGGTAAGAACAGTAGTTTCTGAAGATTCATTTTTATTAATTTGTTTCTGCTTAAATTTTGAAAAGCACATGATCGAAGAATGTTTTCCTGAACAGTGGGAACAAATTACATTACTCTTACAAAATCGAGAAATATGTTTTTTAATATCGAGACATTTAAAACAAGCTCCCTTTTTCATCAAAATATTTTTCTTTCTTCAATAGACAAACTAATCGCGTATTCACAAATAGAACTAGGATGATCCGATGACTCACAAAAAACGCAATTTGTTGTATTTTTATTTATTTCTTTAACATTAGTCGAAACTAATTCTGCTGCCGAAGGAATTCTTTCCCAGCCTAATATATTACTTCTTGAGCCGCGGTTGCTTACTTTATCGAGAGGCGAAAAGGGCCGAGGTCGAAAATCAGAAGTGTTTGCGAAATTATTGCTCATCATGGCTGCGCGTTGTCTCGATCTCAAGGTCAAAGCTTAAAACTTCAGTAGTTCTTCGATATTATTATAAGCATTTTCATTCTCAGTTTTATTATATTCGATAAGAATATCTTGAGGAAGGGCTTTTAAAATTGTTGGGCAGAGAACTGCGGAATAATTTTCTGTTTTCAAATCTAAACTTTCCAAACTTCTTAATTCTGTTGAAATTTTGTCATAGAATTTTCTAAAAGAGCAAATATCGTTGGAATTTCTCAATGATTTTATGTTTAAAATATTATTCATATGAGTATGTATCAATAGATCATTTCTCGCAAATCTTTCTTTTAATAAATTAATTGCCGAATCATACGTAGAAGCAGAGATAGAAAAACCTTCTACAGTATTTAAAGCAGTACCACCTAAATGTGCTTTAAGGTAATTAAATTTATCTACTTTATTTAAAAAATCATTATTGTGAATGGCAGATTCAAAACTATTCCAAAACGTTAGCCATTGATTGATATCACCATAAAATTTTGAAATATTTAATTTCGGCAATTTTACTCTTACACTATCCACTTGTTTCGACTCATTTAATTCTTTATTTTGTTCGGAACGTGTTTCGCATTTAATTTCACTCAATTCTTTTTTAACAAGCGAATCTTTTATTTGCACGAAATTTCCACAGGACAACTTTTCCATCATATTCGTCTGTATTTTGAATTTCAGTTTCAATATCTTCTACTTCGTAAAGAGGTTCTAATTTGTTATCTATTTCTTTCAACGAGTCATGTTTAGTAGTTAGCATTTCAACTAATTCTTCTAATTTATCAATATCTATTTCTTCAATGTTTGATAGTTCCGATTCTAATTTTGTTAGAATTTTTGTAACGGATGTTCTAGAAACACCCCGTTTCTTTTTTAACAAATATAATTTCTCTTTACTATTTTCGTCACTCGCCATTTCAAAATTAAAGTATCTCATCTAAATATTAACTGACTACAATCCCGGCAGGGGATGCCAAATTTTACCTCACCAAAACAATCCTCCAAAATAAAACTAGAAAGGTTCATACAAAATTTCTCTTACCCTTCCAGTTCCCAGGATTATTAAGAGTGAGATATCCAAAGGGGCGGATGCAGACAATTAATTCCAATATTCTTTTTAAAATACTTTTATTAAGCATATTAATGACGAGATGATACAAAAATTTACTGGACATACAGACAGAGAAACTGCATCTTAACTCGGCTAACGACTAACAAGGAAGTAAAGTTCTTAAACCGAAGTACAGTTGGTTACAGTTAAGAGAGGAAAAGTATTCACGTGACAAACAAATCAAAAGTTCTAGTTCGACATCATTTTCGACACGTACTAAGTGACCTTAAACTCATTATTTTGAAAGCGTTGATGTTTCTGATTTCATAAGGAATCTACCAACACCTTCACGTGGAATCTGAGAATATAACACAACAATTTATTCCACTGTGTATCCAGCTGTACTTGGTTTCGTTAGGCAATAAACATTTATGTGACTACTATAACAGCAACAGAAAGATGGTATGACTGCTATAATAACAGGAAGATAGGTTTTAAATGTCTGAATGATGAAAGTAGGCATATGTTTTCATTTTTATTTATTTATTTGTATTTAATAAAATAATAATAATAAAAATAATTTGCATTTAAAGATGAAATCAGTTAAAGTTATGTGGTAAAACCTTTTAATGTAGTTACTCAATTTACAGTTTTTGAATGACATTTATTTGAACGTGGCACATTTATTTTATGATATTAATACTAGTACGTTAATGTTATAAATAAATTATTATAAATAAAAAAGCATATTTAAATGTACCATTTAATTTCTGAAAATTTCTTATTTTAAGAAAATATATAGCTTCACATAAGTTATTTATGTGTTCTCTAATATTCCATTGTATTATGAGAAGATTTATTTCTATTTACAGCTTAACTAGATAAGAGTCACATTATGTTATTGACATAACTTGGTTATGTGCAAAGAAAAAGTTGACCGCGAAATAATTTTTGATATATTCTAGCTCATAATTTATGTTAAACGCGAAAATAAGAATTCCGCATTTGTATAGAGTATTCATAATCTAACTAGAACTGTTTCGAGCAATGACTTGAAAATATTAAAGGCGCAGTTTAATACTTATCTTTTCCTCTTAAAGTAGACTTTAAGCATATTGTAGTCAAAATTTCGGGAGTTAAGGTTTAGGTAAAGCATATTAGAAAAGTAAATTATTTATATAAAATCAGCAGGTGAAAAGATTTTGTTGTACTGTAGAATTGACGGACCTGTGTCACTCAGAGAAATACATGGAAATCTCTTCAAAGGAAAGCCTTGGCCCACCCTGGGCTATCATGCTATTGATGATGATATAAAATCAGATCTAAATTTAAAATCTAACAATCTTGAAGAAGAATTTTAGCAATATATTAATAGTGAAAGCGTCCAAAACTTAAAAATTGGGAATCTATATATTCTTGTTTTTGTGAAGTATAATTTTTTCATGCAAGATAAATATCGTTCTTTGCTTGTTGATTCATACTATGCTGATTGATTCACTATCTTTATATCTATCTTTTCTAAATGTTTTTCATCATATAAACTGCAAAAAAATTTTAATATTCAAAAACATAACTTGTCAAATATTGGGATCAAAGCATCTACTATAAATCAATAACTTTCTCTCTTTAAACTCACATTAACTTTTTCACATTTGAAAGAAGAAGAATTTTATAAAAGTGTTTGACGTAGTAATTTTTTTAATCTTTCGTACGTTTTCTTATCATCCAAATTTTTAAACTATCCTATTAACTTTGGATTCCAGTATATTTTAAAAGCAAATAATCGCATGAATATATCTATCCTGCTATTTACTATTTTTTCCCTTTTCTATCCTATCTTCACCCTATAAAATTGAAATGAAGTTTCAAGAAAAATAAGAGTTATTTTGGCAAATCTAGAAAATTGGAAAATGTTTTCAAAAATACCTTTCACAAAAAAAAAAAGCTATTGGGAAGCGATTGATAGCACGAAATAGATTCTCAAATATTTTCGAGAACCTTTGAAGTGTTCAGAGAAGTTTCCATCAAAGGCTTCCTTGTTGCGAAAGTTTTTTTGGTGGCTCAGAAAATGTTAATATTAATGTGCTTTGATGTTGAACTTGTTTATATACACTGAAGTGACAAAAGTCATGGGATAGCAATATGCAAATTTTCAGATGGCAGTAGCATCGCGTAGAACAGGTATAAATGCGCAGTGCTTTCATTTCTGTTCAAGTTATTCATGTGAAGAGGTTTTGACGTGATGATGACCGCACGACGGGAATTAACAGACTTTGAACGCGGAATGTTAGTTGGAGCTAGACGCATGGGTCATGCCATTTCGGAAATCGTTAGGGAATTCAACATTCCCAGATCCACTGTGTCAAGAGTGTGCCGAGAGTATGAAATTTCAGGCATAACATCCCACCATGGACAGCGCAGTGGTCGACCCCTGCACTTAACGACCGAGACCGGCGACGTCTGCAAAGAGTCGTAAATTCTAACAGACAAGCAACACTGCGTCAAATAACCGCAGAAATCAATGTGGGACGTACAAGGGACTTGTCTGTTAGAACTGTGCGGAGAAATTTGGCTTTCTTGGGCTATTCCAGCAGAAGACCGACTCGAGTGCCTTTACTGACAGAACGACATCGCTTGCAGCGACTCGTGGACACGTGAGCATATCGGTTGGTCCCTAGATGAATGGAAAACCGTGGCCTGGTCCCATGAGTCACGATTTCAGTTGGTAAGAGCTGATGGTAGGGTTCGAGTGTGGCGCAGACCCCACGAAGCCATGGACCCAAACTGTCAGCAAGGCACTGTTCAAGCTGGTGGTGGCTCCGTAATGGTGTGGGCTGTTTTTTCATGGCATGGACTTGGTCCTCTGGTGCGACTGGACCGAACATTGACTGGAAATGCTTATGTTCAGCTACTTGGAGATCACTTGCAGCCATTCATGGACTTCATGTACCCAAACAGCGATGGGATTTTTATGGATGACAATGCGCCATGTCACCGGGCCACAACTGTTCGTGATTGGTTTGAAGAACATTCTGGACAATTCCAACGAATGATCTGGCCACCTAGATCGCCCGACATGAATCCCATCGAGCATTTATGGAACATCATCGAGAGGTCTGTTCGTGCCCAAAATCCTGCACCATCAACGCTTTCACAATTATGGACGTCTATCGAGACAGCATGGCTCAATATTCCTGCAGAAGACTTCCAACGACTTGTTGAGTCCATGCCACGTCGAGTTGCTGCACTTCGCCGGGCGAAAGGAGGGCCGACACGATATTAAGAGGTATCCCATGACTTTTGTCACTTCAGTGTAAACACTTATTCATGAAAGTGGGTGTGCAGACACATCATTAAAATATTACTTCAACTCAGACACTTTTAATCAGTTTTTAAGCTATAAACACTTGATAATGTTTAGTAAAGAAAATGCATTTGTTTAAATGTGAAGAATTGTAATGTATCATTAAAGCTTATAAAATAACAGAAATAAAAAACCAAACTGATCAATGATTTGTTTGATCAAACAGATCATTATACTTTTAATAAATACAAAGCTGCAATTTTATTAATTATAGCCAGAAGCATAACATCAAATTAAAAAAAGCTTTGTAAGAAATCGTCTGTAGAAATAAATATGCTAACTATTTACTATTCCGATAAATAATTAATAATTTATTCACATCCTCTACAATAAATATAAGAAATAAATTTATTCTCAGTGTAGTTTTTGTTAATTTTCAATTTGATCAACATAATGCATAGATTATTAAATTCTTTTATATACTAAATAAATAAAACTCTTGCCATAATCATTAATGTCAACATCAAATTAAAAGTACCGAATAAAATGAAGTTTTTTAGTATACATAGGACATTTTTTAATATAAATGTAAAATGTTTAGTTTTGTTTAACAAGAGTTATTTATATATATATAACCAATGTGAAAAAAGAGATATTTAGGAACAAAAAAATTATTTTTAATCTGCTGAAAATAAAACAAATTAAATGCAAACAGAAATTATCTTTTGATGCATCGTTATAAATGGATGTGTTTGTTCCTCTTTTACTTTTTTTTTATTTGAAGAGCACTAATTTATTTCGTTTTCTTCAAACGCATAAGTACAGCAAACAGTTTTTGTTATGTTACTACATTGTAGTATTGTTACATCTTTTACTAATTAATGATCTCGACAGTTTTTCTTGTCTTATTTGTAACAAAAGGAAAAAAGATTACAATGTGACATTAATTAAGAGTTTGCAGCTTGTTATGCTGTGTCTACAGTTATTCTGCAGTTCTGAAAAAACGATCTATTTAAATAACTTTCAAGGATGTTTTTTGTTATGTTGGTAAAGCGTATTGTTGTTCAGAATTATGTGTCCATTTATCAAAGAAATATAAAGAAGTCCAATTTAAGATATAAACTAAATAGCAGGATAAATGTGGCACAATTTTTTTTTTGTCAATTGTCTCACTATGGATATATTTTAAGTATTTCATTTTTTAAACTTAAATATTCAAGCTAATAAACGGGTAAATTACTGAAAGTTTTTTTTTTTTTTGTTACTAATGTAAATTCATTTATATCATTGTTATCAAAAAAATATTTGTTATCAACAATGATTTTAAGTTACCAAAAAAATATTATTGTTAAACTTTTTATTCTTCGATATGTTTGATTTACTAATAAATAAATTTATAAAGCTATAAATCTGTCGATGAAAAAAATTAATCAATTTCAAGTTTTACATATTTTAATATCAGTTTAAAAGGAATTTTTCGAATGGAAATATTATGAGGATTTAGCAAGGAAGAATGAAAAAAAAAAAACTCTTACCTCAAATGTAAAATTATGTAAGCAAAATAAGCCATTTAAAATTATTTAAAGCTTAAAAAAGAAAGTATATTTATTTAATTATTTAAAGTAAAGAACAGCTCAACCAGGCGGTCTGCGAGATTAAACTGCACATGATTATTCAGATTTCTACATATAAATCTGTATTAAATGTACTACTTTAATGTATATGTTTAAGATGAGTTAAATGTATTACTTTAATGTATATGTTTAAGATGAGTTAAATGCATTACTTTAATGTATATGTTTAAGATGAGTTAAATGTACTACTTTTATGTAGAAGTTTTATCTATGCTACAGATAAAATTTACAATATGCTTACAATGCCAAACTCTCGACCTGGAAACATATTGGAAACTATCTTCAAAGAAATAAATGGGTACAATGGCTCTACATGCTTTAGTTTAATGCTTAATTCTTAACTTTTCTTGTTTTTATCGACAGAAAACAGCGTTTAAAATTTTTCTTATCTTTCTAAATTGTCAAATTGCATCCTAAAAATAATAATGCAAATCGACATATGGAATGCGAAGCAACTACTGAAAATAATGATGAAATTCATGAACTGTAATAATCTTTGAAGACGTGCAAAAAAAAAAAAATTGAAAGAATTATTTTCTAGATATTTTCTTGAATTAAAATTTTTAAATATCTGTTTTGATTTTTATGAGATGAAAGGAGCATACTACAGCTGTAAAAATTTCTAATTCCATAAATAATTATAATGAAAATTATTAAAACTGGATGAGCTCTTATATATGATTTTGAGTATATTTACAAAATATAGAAAACGGTTTCTGTTAAGTTCATGGAAAATTGTATAATCACTCCTATAAACGTTTTTAAATCTTTTACTTACAATCATAACTGACATGATTTTCACAATGTAAATATATTTTTTTTTTTTTTGACATCGGCTAATATTTTTAGAATTTCCTCAAAAATATTTAAAAAGCAATTATTATTTTCTTAATGCTCACCAAATTTTTTCTCAACAACATATTAAAAGAAATTCCATTTCTATTATTATTTTTAGAAGGAAAAAGAAGATTAAGGATTGCATCCATATTTTAGAAATGATACAGTTAAATAAAAAAATATATTTATATATATATTAATACAAGTACTAATTTAAGATGGCTTTGTTTTGGTAAAAATTCAGGCAATCGTTCAATTGTTTTATTTTTATAAATAAACGGATTATACGTTTACATTATAATAAATCTAATTTTAGGTGTCATTAAAGGTAATCTGTATGGTTATTTTAAAACTAATTTAAACCAAAAAGTAATAAGTATAAATACAAATTTTAATGTACGTCATAAAGAATAATAGTATGTAAGTACTAATTTTTAGCTTTGTCTGCAATATTGTCGTGTTAGATTAAAGTGTGCTTTAATTTATATTTAAGAGACATTCAATTATAGAGTTAAGAGAAGTTAAATTAAAAAGAGATGCTATAAATATCTTAGACCAGATGATGGCTTTTCTGAATAAATTTACGCTTTGTTAAAATCGAGGTATAACAAGTGAATCACTAACAATAGGAAATTTCCCTTTCTGCTTTATGATAAGATGTGGTATTCATATAGATCAGGTATTCATAGATCAGGATATTGCATTTAGTTCAAAGAAGTGAACTTGTATTCCTAATTGAAAATAAAATTAATTTTCTTGAATAGGACGTACAGAATGAAACATGAAATAACAAAAACAAAAACTCTAATGTGAAATATGATAAATAAACAAAATGTATTTGATTGGTTCCCAGAATAAGGGCAATGTTATTAAACCAATCTTTTTGTTGGCTGACATAAGTTATCTGTTGTGCAGATTCAGTAATTGGTTTCTTAGTTATGACAAAATGCATTATAAATCATCACCGATATTCAATTCTTTGTAATATAAGGTATGCGTAAAATAAAATGGCCGTTTATTCTATATGTACAAATAAATTATATTTGTAATAAATTTTCATCGAGAAAAGAGACATAATGGTCTGAAGTTCAATATTATAAATTATCCTTTTTGCATCAATAATTTTGTATTCTGCTTAATTATATTTTTCTTTACAATTGACTCAAAAGATTGCCTTAAGTAGTATATATAGCCATTAGTAGTATAAATAGTACAAACTAATATCGCTAAGCCTAAATTTATTTAAAATTAATCAATTACAAAAATTAACCGAATGAACATATAAGACATATAAAGTTTTAACTGTGTGAACTCGGAGATGAAAAAGAAACTGCGAAGAAAAGCAAGAGGGTGCATATTAAAGCCAATCATCCGGAATGGGTAAAACTTGAAACTTCAATTAAGAGTACGCACAAAAATAGGATGTATCATACAAGTTTAATAAAACTTTTTGGATATTCTTATGCTTATAACATTTCTGTATACTTATATGTAATGTATTCATTATTATTTACAGTATCGATGTACATATTTTTCATACTCTGTTAATTTTTTTATCCTCTTTTTTATAGATTCCCATGAACATTGGACGCTGGAACAAAAGCATCGTAGTTGATATCTATGGGATCTTCGATGCGTCGCACATTTGTGGTCCTTTCAACATTTTCCCTAGTGGCTCTTGTTCTGTTTCTATCATATTCTGGCGATGAAATTATTGCGGAAACATCAAAACGCGTGCAGATAAAATGGCTTGTCGACAGTCACGGCTTCATTTTGAACACACCAGGTTGTCAAATACCAGACTGGGATCCATATGACCCATCTGTGTTGCCTTTCATCAGTAAAGTCAAGGGTCCATACAAATGTCCCGGAAGACCTCATTTCATGAATGCTAAGCCTAATGGAGTGGTTGCCCTAGATGAACATCTTCTGAGCTTTTACTACGGTATTCACAAGGATAATTTATCATGTACTTATAGACCCATTTTAAGAGATATTGGAGACAAAGACCGAACCGATAATAAATTTTATTATGGCGATTCTAAAAAACTTGAATTCGGTGTCCCATTAGAAGATGAATTTCTGGCAGTAAAATGTACCATCCAAGAATTTCCAAACTTAACTCAATTCATTCCTTTAGTGCCTCTGAAATCTAAAGTCGAGAAAGAAAAATCAAAAATTGTCAAGTCTTCCTTAGAAGAAAATCCTCTCAATGTTATCATAGTAGGCATAGATTCGGTTTCAAAACTGAATTTTTACGTCATTTTCGAAAAACTCATCGATTTTTAAAGGAAAACTTATCATACTTTGAATTGAATGGTTATACAAAAGTAGCTGATAATACATTTCCTAATCTAGTACCATTACTTACTGGGCAATTCATCGAACATTACTGGAATGAATCTGTGAGAGATATGTTTTTCGATGATGTAGACTTTATATGGAAGAATTATTCTAGCAGAGGTTATAGAACATTATTTGCTGAAGATGCTCCTCACATAGCAACGTTTAATTATCTTAAGAAAGGGTTTAGAGATCCCCCAGCTGATTATTATTTCCGTCCCTTTGCCCTAGCAGTGGAAAAGTCTCTAGTTAGACGAGAGAGTAAGACTAATTGCTTGCAGTCGAAATTTGAAATGGACATTCTGTATAATTACTTGAAAGATTTCGTAAAAACTATGAAAAGATAGACCGCAGTTTGCTTTCACATTTGTTGCAAGACTTACACACGATAGTTTAAATGCGGCTGGATATGCAGATGAACCAACATTTCATCTTTTGAGAGATCTTCATGATAAGGGCGCTTTGAATAAAAGTTTGTTGATTTTATTTAGTGACCACGGTATACGATTTGGACCAATTCGTCAGACTTACATAGGAAAATTTGAAGAAAGAATGCCATTTATCTATTTGTTTTTTCCTAAGTGGTTTCTGAAAAAAAGTACCCTGAACTTGCCTCTAATCTTCATAAAAATCAAGATCGTTTGACCACCCCTTTTGATATACATGCGACTCTGGTACATTTATTAAATGTGACTCGTCAGCCTTCTGCGGAGCTTTATGAAACATTATCCCAGATCACACCTTATGGTTTGAGCCTCATGAACCCTATATCTGTGAATAGGACGTGCGAAGAAGCAAATATTTTGCCACATTGGTGTCCTTGCCAAACGCATAAACCAGTTTCAGTTACTGAACCTGTGGTAGAAAACTGTGCACTTGCCCTTATTGACACGATTAACGAACATTTAAAACCTTATGAAAATGTTTGTGCACCATTAAAGATGGAAAAAATTTTTAGATGCTCGTTTCGGTCAAGCAAATGATGTAGTGCTTCGATTTGTAAAACACCAAAATGATGTCATTAACCGGCATGTGATACTTGGAGAAAAAATTAATGCTCCAGGTGACTATTTGATTGTCATCAGTGTTAGCCCCAGTGGCGGAATTTTTGAAGGCACTGTGAGGTATGACGTTGAAGATGGCGCGTATAGAGTATTAGATGATATAAGTAGACTCAATAAGTATGGAAATCAATCGATTTGTATATCTAATGCGAGGATTAGAAAATTCTGCTTTTGTAAATCAAAGACTCTTTTTCACAAAATTTTTAGGACTATGAGAAACTCAACATTGGCTTGATCGAGTTTAATGTTCCAAAGTATATTTCATTCAGAAAAAAAGCATTCAAATGTTTTGTTGTTTATCAATTTTTTGTTTGCAAAGTGGCTATCATCTGCATAAAATAGATAAACAAGGATTTTTCAAAAATAATGATAGTAAAATTCATTAAATATTTATGATGATAAACAATTTTGAAAAAAAAAATTATCAGGTTCAAATATGTTATATTTGAATAAAAATATTATTAAATATTGTGTATTTCACAATATGCATATATTATTTTCAAAATTTCAAAGATATATTATACACAGTCAAACCTATTTTATGCGGTCCTTTTTTGTGCTGTTTTTAATGTGCGGTATATAAAAAAATTCCATCAAATGCCTATTATGAATAAAATTTAAATAAAAAATGTAATTCAAAAGAAAACAACAGATGGCTGTCAAAATAACATGCAAGTTAAAAATAAATCCAGCAGATGGGCCACCTTATATTAGATCATTCCATTACAGCGAATTTTATTAAATGCAAGAGTAGTGCTATATCGTGAGATTTTGATTTACATATTTTCTATGTGGAAATTTTTTAATGGGGTCCCTATTTACCGTATAAAATTTTTTTAAATGTTTTGCAAACAATATATTTCATAGCTACTTATGAAATTTCAAGATGTTTTTTATCCGATTTCTTTTATGTGGCCCCCATCTCCCGCGCAAAAACAGGTTTGACTGAAACCACCAATGGATATTATCTTTATTACAAAATTTAAAAAATTATATATGCAATTTATAAGAGTTGATAAATTTTTAAATTTCTTCTCCTATAAATAATTATTATTTTTTTCTGAACTTTCAATCAAACAACCTTTAAAAATGTAAAGTGTTTTATTTATTATTTATTATTTAATTATTAATACTTAAGTAACTAAGCATTGTTTATTACTAATTTTTATTTTTACGATCAAGTATTTTTGCTTTTGATAAAATATTCTTGTAATGGAATCATTTTTTCTGTCTTTAGTTTAATTATTTAAATTTCGTTAATGAAATTAATAATAACCCATTAAAATATTATTTCTGAATTACAGATAAACTTAACATCTGAAAATCTAACTATTTAAAGTGAAATTTTTACAATAGCAGAGAAAACATATTACATGCTTAAATAATTTTTTTCAACAACTTTTTTTGATAGTTATATTCTTTTTGAATTTTAAATTTTATATTTGTTTCTACATTTTAATTTTGTATTTGTGTTTAATTTTATATTTGTCTTTACTGACATTTAAGTTATTATATTTGTACCTTTTATTATTCATTATTACAAGTGAGTGATAACTGATTAGTTCATTTTTAAAAATAATTCACTTAAAAGTGTAATGCTAAATAGTCTGCCATCATAGAAGTTGAAGCATATAAAAATATTTTTAAAGGCATTAGTTACTATTTCTATCATTATGTCTTTCTATTATTATCATATGTTAAAAATGTCTCAGTTATTCCAAAGCCTTTTTTTTTAATTTAAAAATTGTTTTGATGCTGATAAATATACTGAGTTCATAATTTTTGACAGTTGAATTTAACAATGACAAAAAATTAATATAAATATAATCTGGTTAAATATGTTTAATTAATCTGGTAAAACTAAAATAATGTTTTCAGACTGACAAATAGTTGATAGTGATCGGAAATTAAAATTAAATATATATTTATTTTAATTCAATGCCATTTCGCTAAATAATAAAAATTTCTGCGTTTTTTTTTTTAAATGCTTAAAATTTTTACATCCTTCATGTAAAAAAGGGTTTTAAAAACTATTGGATGAGGTTTGAAAATAATCACAGGCAATTAATGTTGTTGTGATTGGTGTCTTATGCACAGTTTTAAAAGTTCCTAATGAAGACTGAGAGTTAAATATATTGATAAATCCACAGTGTATTTGGAAGTAGAAATAGAACCTGAAAACATTCTGCAAAAATTTAAATTTAAGCAACAAATTTCACTTTCTGAGATACAAATTTCTAAGATAATTTAATTATCATCCAATGAATATTTATTGTTAATCCGTTTTATATTTTTTTGTTTAATTATTTAAACATTTTTTTACAAATATTCTTCAAAAGTTTGTTCAAAAGTTTGTAGCAGCATCCAGTTCAACTTCTCATTTTAATTTGAAAAAATATTCAAAAGAATTATTTTTTAAACAACATTAAATTCATCAACATTATGTTGAAATAAAAAATGAATTTTAGCAAATTTTAGTGATGAAAATGAACTATTGCTTGAAATGAATTATAGCGATACATATATATAATTCCATTAATGATTGAAATCTTGGAATGATCGTATTGTTAAATACAAAAAATCGTGCTTTTGAAATTATGGGCTTCTAGTTTATTTCAAAGCTTATGTCAATTTTTTTTTATTTTATCTACAATATTGCTATTTTTTCCAGTATATTTCGTCCTCGCTTTATTCTGCAATGAGAAATGTTTAATGTCTAACTAGTGTGACTACTTTTCCATTTACGCCTTTCCGTGTATGCGCAATACATTTGTTACCATTTATAGAGCTTTTTTGGTGCCATAATCCATCATGTTCGCATGGTTTCCTAGTAATCTTTCTTGCTGGTCTGATTTGTCACTTCATTTATCTGTACTGATTGTTAGAATGACAGGTAAAAATATAAGAGAAAGCTTTCCAGGCTAGCTAAATGAAGGAATGGTTTTCTTCGTCATTATAAGATGTGGGAAGCAAAAATTGTCGCTTATGAGCGTTTGTCGTGGTCTTTTAAGACAGTGGTTGGTATACTTGCATGAATCGTGTAACTTCTTCACCACACGCAATTCCTATATTTGCACTTTCTTCTAATGCAGTCCTGATAAATGGAAGTTCTCTATAAAATTCAAGGATTACTAAGTCAAGAATTTGGTCAATTTTTAATTTAATATTGCAATTTATTTTTATTCTTACGATAATATCAAATGTATAACTGTGTTTTGTTTAATTTATTTTTAAAATAATCTTAACAATAAAAATAAAATTTTATATGCAATTTTTATATGATTTTCTCTGTATGTTAATTGATAAGATAAATATATAATGCCCTTAATTGGAAGTAATTATTTCTAAACGTCAAATATAAAATGCATAATAACTAATAATAAATAAAAGATAAAGACCTTAATTTCGATAATTGTATTAAATAAACAATGATATATATTTAATTCATATTAATTTAAATTGATTTATATATTACATACTATTAAAAATATAAATCATATATTATTATCATACTTAAACTATTAAATTATATTATAAATTACATATTGCATATATAAGTTATAGATACAAAGCTATTACGCAATCGTTAAAAATTTGCGTAAATTATAATTTCGGTGTTATAGGTTGAAAAGCTCAATTCAATAGAAGAACACAAGTTTATCACTGTTAAATAGTATTGTAATGTAATCCCTATTGACTTTCTCGCTTTTTAAGGCAAAATGCACAATATACAGTTGTTTAAAAGTTGTCAATTTCAAATATAATTATCACATACGAAGAAACATGGTTTCACATGTTTATGACATGATTATCACATTAACGATGAGGGCTGTAGTACAATCTATAAAAGGGATGCGACTTAACATTTTCTCTTTCAGAGCTATCTAACAAGAATTATTTAATTAAATAATAATTACAGTCCGCAGAATTAATACATCTGAGTAAAGGTGAATTTTAATTTTTGCTTTGCGATTCATACTTGCCGAAAAAGTATTGCAGAATTTCTATGGCAAAGATATTTTAAAGGCATTCCATATTATTGTCTACTGTGATTCGTTTTATTTATGTTCATAATGTTTTTAAATCCTTACTTGAATACTTCAAAATGGAAATTTAAGAAGGGAAATATAGTACAATCCTTGTTCCTGTCGAATTGCAATGATTTAACAATTTATGCTGTGTAAAAAAAAATGTCTTCCGAAAAATTGTGTTTGTGTTTATGTACAGTTTGTGCATACTCTAGATTATAGAAAGTGTTTGCACATAAAAGAAAAGTATATATTTATGAAAGTTTGAGTAGAAAAAATAAATAAAAAAAATCCTTTTCTTAACTACCACATGTAATAATTATTTTCTTTTACTCAGAAATTTCTTTAACATTCCTTACATTTTTTTCTTTGAGAGCTAACGTATTTTAATCCTTTTCAGCAATAAAAAATTTTATTTTAATTAGAGAGTTTAAGTTTCTTTAGAGAATTTATGAATTAAAAAAATAAAATTATATACTTTTGTGTGCTTTGTTATATAATACTGAAATACAGAAATAAAATAACAGAAAAAATTTACAGAAATAAAATAATGTCCTGCTGCATATCATTATAGTCTAACAATTTTAATAAATGTTCGACTATTTATTCTTTCAACAATTTAAAGCGTTATCTTTTGACTTTTTTATTATTGGCATCTTTTCAATAAACTTCTCTGGTCGCTTTTATTATTGTTTCATGTAATTTTACAATACATGAAATTTATTTTTGCACCATCATTTGCATTTAAAAATAGTAAATCTTTTATAATCTTATTCCGTTTTTCTGAATACCTAAGGCAGCTAATATTTTAATTTATATTTCAATATAAAAACTTTGACTTAATTAGCGATGGCTGATTTCGTGTCAGGAATAACGTAACTATTGTAAATACTTTTCGGAATATTTCTTTAGAAAATAGCATGTATAATCACTCAAATATACATTATAAATCCATCTATATCTCTCTATATATCGTATGTAAATACATTTCTTATGATATTTTTCACATAGCCCATCATAGATTAATTTTATATAATATAAAGTTGCGCTTCATTAATCACTGTCGTATAAATCATTTATAAAATATCTTATATCATGTTTCATAATCGCTAGACTTCCATTTTAAAATTATTTTATAGTTTTCGACGATATATTGCCTGATAGACTATGAAATATCGTGACGTTAATTTACATTCAGAATTTTCTTTCACTGGATGATTATAATAGTAGTTTCATTGTAGCCTCTTGACAAATGAGTGATAGCTACTGATATGTTAGGGATTTGGCAAGCTGGTAATTAGCTGGTTAGGGATATGACAAGTGGAAGTTCTTTCGACTTGTGAGACTTCTTAGAAGCAAGACGTAGATGAAAAAGTACTGTACTGAATATGGTGACTTCCTGAGAATGATGTTGTGTAATACAGTTCAAGATAAAGGTTGCCCTCGAGTTTTTTTACAAGATTTTGATTCAGTTAGTTTCTGTTATCTTATTCAGGGAATTTTTCTTTTATCAAATGGGACCTAAACTTTAATTTCAATTTCTGAAGCAATAAATTTAAACTTCTATTTGAAAATGTATAACAATTATTTTTTGTTCGAACTTTTAATTAAATATTCATGTTTAATTTTAATTATGTATTTTATCAGGTAAGCTTTGTGAAATTTAACTTGCGAACATTTTGTCAAACATAAAAGTAGTTCAGAACATATTTATTTCAAGGTGTTCATGTTCTGTTTTATATAAAAAAATATGGATTTTCGATGCCTTATTTATGTTTTAATACATCATAAGTAAAATATATCACTTCCTTCAATATCAAAAAATGTCAATATAAATCAAAGGAACGGAGTTCTTCCACTTAAAAAATAAACTATTTTTAGTACTTTTTCTGTAAAAAAGAAATATCAGACCTGTATCATGTTTATTTTGCCTGAAATATGTATAATGAGTAGCTGTGAAGAAAATTATTTTCAATGTTTTAAATTGAAACTGTCAATATGAATTGATTATTTTATGATTATATCTGACACTATGAGTTGATATTGATATTGAAAGAGTGATAGAATGCCACTATTACTGTGAAAGCGATCTATAGTTTTGTTTTTCCATGTATAGCTTATCTCTAAATACGGATTATAATGACTATTATCCGCAATGAACGCCATGGATATCATTAGGAAATAAATATTTTGCAATGACGCCAGGTAAGAGGAATATTTAGGAAACTCTTAAGGAATTACATACATTTTAATAAAGTAGAAAAAGTTATTTTTTGATGCCCTTTATTACACTATCTAAAAATTGTGCTTAAAAGCATGAATTTCCATTATAACTGAAAATTTGCAAAATTAAATGTTACATTATTTGTTCCAGGTTTGTTACAGATTAAAAATATTAATAATAAAATCTATATCTCAAAAACAAATTAGCTCATTAATAAATAGAATATTGCAATTTTACAGAGTAATAATAAAAATACAAAAGTTAAAGGGTCATACTGGTTTGTCTAGTTTGTCTGGTCTGATAGTGCAAATTACCAGACTTTTTAATTATGTAAAGGATATATGTCCTTGGCTGGTATTCAATACTTTCAAAAACAGTAACAGTTCAACAATTATTTATTTACAGAAAATACATGCACATCAGTTTAATTATTCAACTTTTCTTTTTACAGCATTTATTCAATGGCTTTAAGACTTATTAATATCAAGAGTGAAAAAAAAAAAGTAGAAGGGCACTTGATTTTTTAAAATGTTTCTCTTTGTTTTTTTTACAGTGGGTCTAATATTTTTGAGATTTTATATTTGACCATGATTCCGCTGATATAGGTGAAAGTTTATATGTCTTCAACTATTAATATTGAAAAACTGGATAACCATAATTATAATTATGGAAAAAGTAGAAAGGCTCTTAATGGCTGGATCCTGTTGCAAGTGATAATATATTAAAAATTATTTTTGAAACTTTAGAAAGATTAGTCTTATATATACTTAACGTTGGTTGCAATATAATTTTCAATTTGCTTAGAAATCCAGACAATCACGAAATAAAATGAATTCGAAAATACGAAAAAGTAATCTTCTTTTATGAAGGAAAATATTTTACTGGAGCTAAAATAGAAGGATTTTCCTGTATTTTACTGTATTTTTGTAAAAATATAAAACCAAGCAGTACTAATATATGTAGTTAGACAAGCAATGTACAATGACATAAATAAATCAAAACTTTTTTTCAAAAGGGAAAACCTTCTTCAGGTAGTCGAAACGTACATTGCTAATCGCTTGTCTTGGGTGAGGAAGCACATGCTATGGATCGTTGAAGTTCTCATATTCCTAGATATGGAAAATTTAACCAAGATATGGCTATGGCATTTAATGGCTATGGTATTATGCCAGGAACAAAGAAGAATTTTCCTGAATTTGACAGTTGAAAGAGGAAGTTTGTTGAATATGGAAACAAACAAATCTGAGTTTCTTGAATGTGGCATAAGTATATATGGATTATATCTTCATATAGTGATCTGAATTTCTTTCTAAAATGCGTTCTGAATTGTGATTTGAATTTCTGCACATGATTAAACAAAGAAGAATAGATGTTTTGACAGAAATACCCATTGTGTTAGAATTGATTCCGCTAAAAAATGTCCAAGCTTTTTTATAGCAATCAAAAGTTGCCATATTGATATAATAGAAAATATCTGAGTGCTATTAGTTCTGCGGATGGTGAATGAAAAACTATGAATCAGTTATTGACCTTCAGATTGTTCTTTATGGTATTTGTAACAATTTCTGTCAAACTAAAGACCTCTGTGTAACTCAGCTTGTAAACATCTGATGTAATAAGGACTAACAGATAGATAATATGTTAATGATGCTTTGGTTTTCTCTTACACTTTCTCTAAAAGTATCCTTCTACTTTTTACAGAGTTTCAAACATAATAAAACAATCAAACTGTATATAATATATTTTGAATGCGTAGTTCACTTTTAATTCTCTTATTTCAATGTTACCTGAATTATTAAATGTTCCTCATCAAAAGATTCACTAGTAAAAATAAAAGTGATTTTTGAAAAGGATTTTGAGTAAAAAAGGATTTTTGAAAATGCAATTAATATTTTTTTCTTAAGAGTTTCTTAAGTACAAAAAATGACACGGCTGAAACAACATCAATGACTTATATTTTTATGTATTTCCTGGGAAATAAATATTGTTTGTAAAATGCATACGTATCGAAAGATACATGAAGTGTTGACCTGAATAGTGATCTGTCAATCTTGTGATATTGTAATAAAGAAATTTTCCTACTGTACACTTATATTCATTTTGATTTGTAGCACAATTCTTGAAATGGATAAAATAAATAGAATATCTTAAAAAGAAAAATTAGATTTTTCTTGTTAAAATGTAAGTCCGTCTTTGATTTTAATATTTGTCAAAGAATACAATATACAAATTAAAAAAATAACCATTATATTTGTACAATATATAATTTTTATATAGTATCTGTAAATCTATCCATTTTCTAAATGTATTGCCAGTGCAAATTTAACTTTAATTAATTATTAAAACTGGTCAATAAAAAAAAAGTACATTTTTAGTAATTAAAATTATAACTTCAAGAAAGAGAGCAATTAACGTAACAATGATTATTTTATCATTACTTTATAATACAAGGAAGAGATGATTAAAACTTCGAATACTTTGGAGACAGAGTGATCCAGAAATCAATATCGCGGCCATTTTTTTCTGGTAGTAATAACAGTATACAGCTGGGTACAGAATAGAACAAATTTAAAAATATTGCATTCTTTTAAACTGTATATAGGAATTTGTTTGCGACAGCCAACAAAATTGAAAGTTCGCGGACAATCACACATGAAATATATTACATATTTATTATAGATATTTAATGGGGTTTTCCACATATTATTTCCTATTGTAACAGATTTTAATATAAAAGAAGAAGAATTAAAAATAATAAATTTAATGCATGCAATAGAGTTATTCATTTTTCTACAGATCAATGGCTGCAAAGATTAATAAACTTAAAATAGAATATTCAGCCTATACTATATGAATTTTAGATGAAAAGATTTTACTTAGCCTTTTGTTAAAAGTATTTTTCAAGAATAAAACTTTATTTTTTATTCGAAATAAATGTTTATATTCTGCATATTAAAAATATCCTTAGAGAAACTAAATCAAGTGTATAAATTTCATTTTACTTCAGCTTATCTATTCACAGATCTTCAAATTAATCCTTTTTCTAATGCCGGGGCATTTGTTTTATCAATATTAAGTTAACGAAGACACTCATCAGTTAAAATCTTTCTTATGTGAACGCCATTTGGTTATAGTAACAACTCAGATGAATTTTATAGCTTTAGCATACGTTATTTAAAAGATATATTTTCATTTTGTGTTAAATGTATTATGCATGTATTTTAAAAGATCATTGTTTAAACAAAAGTTATTTATTCCCATTTTGATGTGAAATTTTCAATGGCGTTTAATTCACAATAAAATAAAATATTTGAAATAGAAAACATTATTCTTTCTTAATACAATTCAAATATTTTCAATAAAACTGTACTGATATTATTTAACTAATATAAAAAATAAAAATACACTTTTGGTCATTAAAATTACAACATCAAGAAAGAAAGCAATTAACGGAACAATAACTATTTTACCATTACCTTATAATACAGGGATGAGTTGATTAAAACTTCAAATACTTTGGAGACAGAGTGAGCCAGAAATCAATATCGCGGCCATTTTTTTCTGGTAGAAATAACGATATACAGCTGGGTATAGAATAGAACAAACTTAAAATAATTTATTCCATTAAACTGTAATTATTTGTCCGATTTCATCTGCTGTAATCACAGGCAAGTTTTGTTATGTCTGACTCAATGAAAACACTAGTAAAAAAAATTGGTGAAAAATAGAACGAATGTGTAGTCTAAGGTAGGAGTGGCAATATTTTAAGTAAACATTGGGCGTTGTGAATCAAATGTATTCATGCATCGTCCTATAAGTTGGTTGCGTCACTAATTGCCAGAAAGTACTGGGATAGGCACATTTGAGGTCAATAAGAACCGCATGCCGGTTCTTTATATATTATAAAAATCACAACCTAGTAATTTAGTGCATAAATTCAAATTGTATTAATATGACGACGTATTCTACACAAGTCTTAAATGTTATGTAAAGTAAGAATATATAAGAAATATAATTCAGAGAAAGAAAATACAAAATAATTATTTCAGAAATGTAACAATAAAAATCATTAATAAAAGTACAGAATTAAAAGAAGGTTTTTCCTAAACAATCTTTCAATTTTGGCGTATAAATTGTTAATGATGCTCGCAGAAATTTTTTGAGAAGATGATTATCGAAATGTGAAGATACCTCGACTTCCACGAACTTCATTATGGAGTACAAAGATTCATTATAATTTGATATTTTAAAAATTTAAATTAGATGGCAAGTATGTTTTTTAAATGTGCAAATTTTGATTCAGGTAATAGTTTCCAAAATTCATTTATAGAAATAGATTTGTGCTGAATTTGCAATGTAGTATGTCCTTTTTTCTCTCTAGTAACTCTTATTATCTAGCCACTTTTTCAACAAGTATTATCTTAGAAATTAGAAATCCACATTCAATAATATAACATGTAAATGGGTTCACACAATATGCAGATGTAGATTTAAAATTTTTCAAATGATACTTACCTAGGCTTGTTTTTGCAAAGAGAGAATTTGTCGTTTTTAAGAATATACAATATGAAAAAAAAAAAAAAAAAAAAAAAAAATGAAACCACACAAATAATGTTTTTCACATACAAATAATTATTGCAGAAAATAGCAAAATGCTTAGACATAAATTAAATGCAACATAAAATCTGTATAACAAAAATATAAGTTATTTAAATAATCTGAAAAGATTCAATGAAAAAAGTTCTAAAATGTTTTTAAACAAACAGTTTTAAATTTTTAGTATATAATATAATAGAGACACTAATACATCATTGATGCAACGGTGGCTGGTCAGAAATAGGAGAACTGGATGTGTATCCAGTAACGTCCCTTATCTCACGTTAATGTTACCATAAGTCCTGATATGACCAATACAATATGTTAAAGGTTAAATCATTAAGGTTGTGGAAACACCTCAAATGTAGTTCATGACTAAGTAAAATGACGTCATGCTATTCACGCATACATGTTCATATTGAATGCATTATTGTAATCAAAGATTCAAGTCCTGTAGCTGTATGGGTAGGATAAGTAACAGCCGCCTTGCAAATAATCCGTTAGATTACAGATGCTGTCGTACCACACATACGGGTCTTCTTAAGTCTTAATTAAACCTTACAATTAAATCTTGAGCTAGGATGCATGCTGCTGCTTTATAATGCTTTACTGCCATGCAGACAAAATATCTTTCCACTTGGGTAAATGGGACTGTTGAAGTCCTGTGTTTCCTGGCTCACATAGAACTGAGATGTCACAGTTCTATGTGATGGATTCTTTCTGTTGTTCAATGTTCTTTGTGATTACGACATCACTCACATTTTCTAGCTCACATAGTTCTATCTGGCTCACGTAGAAGCCCGCTGGAACTTATACCAACGTGTAAATTCTTAAACAGTAAACATGAGTAGTAATTGGCATTTCGATAAGCCTTTATCTAGTTACGTAACAATTCACTCTAAGCCAAAATTAAAAAATTCACCCTCACAATATTAGTTATGAATTCCTTCTTTCGTTCCTGTTTGAGTCATACGCAAACAAAACGAAGAGAAATACTGTTTCCTCAAGAAAAACCCCACTTTTAACTGTTTCTGAAAAGGATCATCATTTGCTTTTTAATGCACTATATATCACATGATTTCGATGACACATTGAAACACGTATATTTTGGGGAATTCACAGTGAATAAACTGAAACAGTATTGCAAAAAATATAGCAAGTAATCGATAGAATTCCACGATATAATCCAGCAGGAGAATATGTGTTCTGAGAAACTAAAATTTAACATTTTCGAAAGTTGTAATTTCAACAACCCAGTTTATATTATTTATATTATAAATTCTCATGATCTTAACGCTTACACTTCAAAAACATTTTGGAAGACATTAAAAGCTAACAAAGTTGTTTAATTTTTTCAAGAGAAGGTCAAACATTAGCGTTTCTGAATTAAAAATTTCAATTTAAATTTTTAATTTTAAGAAAATAATTTAATAATTATTTTCTTAAAATATTAAAAATTAATTATTAAAACAAATTAATTTTAAATTAAAATAAAAAAACCATTTTCCTGCTGTAAAAAAACTCATGAACAGCTGAGACATGGCTATATGTCTCAGCTCTTCTGTTGCACATTATTTATTGCTTAAATATGTTAAATACATGACTACAGAGCAGAAATTCATTACTTATATTACTGTCACTGTTATATATTCTATTCAAATTTGATCCACATGCTTGTGAAAATTACAATACCATTAACGAGATAATCAAAATGGAATGAAATTCATTCCAGATGCAACTTGCAGTAGTTCAAAGAAGTGGATTAATATACAGAGCCAAAAAAATTCCATTATATTACATACTGAAAATTAGTATTTTGTATAGCTGTCATGTGCTGTTATTTGAACTTCTAAACATCGTAGCAACGAATGAAAGAGATTGTAGATGTGTACCCAAGGAATAGCATTCCAGAATATTTCTTTTCGAGCCTTATTAGTTACTGAACGGGGGGGGATTGTTGACTAATGAAATACCTAATGTGTTCTGTCTGGTAAGTAGATTAATAAATACCTAATGAAGAAGCAGTATCTGTTGTGCAGAGAGGAAGGCTTGAACATTTCTAGCAAATTCTGAACGGGCATTATCTTATTGAATTGTATCTCTAGGATTGCTTTGAAGGAAGTACAGGATTTGGAGCTACAAAATCTGCCCAATATAACTGCCCAAAATCTGCCTGATGTTGATAATATCAGCAATTCTGAGTATCCATGATCCCCCATGATATCCAATAGCACCACAGACATTCACGCTTGAGGATCCTCTAATATGATGCTCGATAGCACACACTGGGATATATGGCTTTCACTTGTATAGCGTCTAGTGCGCACTCGGCCAACGTTGTAACCCAAATTGAAACGGTATTCATCAATTTGGAGATTAGTTGGCTATGTAGATAAATCCATTATAGCAGAGGTTGTATCAGTGTACTTAATCCACGCCCCAGTTGATGCAGGGAGACTGTGGAAGCCGACACTAGTACACTTGCAGCAATGCTTCAAAGTTGTGCCGCGGCCTGATGGCCAAGTGGCTAGCTCTCTAGCCTTTGGTACCACAGGTTTCAAGTCCGAATCCTGAAGGTGGCATGTTTGTTAGTAATTTGGAATCCATTTTAAACTGTAAGTTCGTATCTACTTAGCCCACATGTGCCCAAAATGTCCGTAGAGAGACAAATCAAAGTTGTGTCAACTATCCACATGAATCTGCATTGTCCATCAATACCATGCCCCGCCCCATCAATGTCAAAATTCCTATAATTCCATGTTGATATCACATTTGATGTTCTAATGCCAATTTTGTGACTATCTTGAACCTATTGGTTTCATTATCATGTCGCTGTCTTGGCATTATAGCTCGAAACTCCTTTCACGGCCGATGATTCGTCGTGTTCCAACTTCGTAACTTGCTGATATGTCACCCTTTATCGTCTAAGAGGCACAGTGATTTCTGGAGAAATATTCACCATTGGTAGACACCAACAAACCATATTTAATGTTCCTCTACAGCTCTCTATTTACACATTTAACAATGCCGTTCATAGAGTGCCTTTTAACCCGCTCCTACGTTGGCACTCTGAACTCTAAATACTTCCATATCACACCATTATTTCCATTTCCTGCAAGTTTCATTTTATTCGCATGATTCTTCATGGTGTTGCAACTTTATAAACATGAGTATATTTCAAACCCAATTAAAGTCGAGGAATTACGTCCAATTCACAAGGAAGCTTCTAAAAAATGTCACCTTTAAGATTGTGTAGATTAAAAAAATTGATTATTAAAATCGTTTCACTGATTTTCAAAAAGTAAAATCATTACTAGATTTTGAAAATGCTCCTGGTACAGCTTGGACTTATCGACATACAAAATGATGATAACTTGCGAAGTTAACTTAATAATAGGGATTTATTTTTATCATGAAATGTACAGGCTGGGCAAACAGATTGTAGTGGGTGTGTGGGGTTGAGATACGTGAGGCACAGGTTGGAGAACTCACAGCTTTAGTTACACAAGCAGAAACACCACATACATACAGTCAAAACATACAACGTGTGTGACACATAATTATAGATTCGTGGAAGGATTCCACTTCTAAACCAAAACTCCGATGCTTAGGTGCGCGAAAGGGTGATAAGGGGTGCGTGAGGGATTGAGTTAAATATATTTCCTCTCTGAGTGAGAGATTGTGAAATAAACGTTTCTCAACAGAAGAGCGTGATTGTGCTGCACTTCCTCTGGGGTGAGGGTCCCAAAGCCTACTGATCATTTCTCTTGAACGCCCCTACGGCGTTCAAGAGAAAGGCGTAGGTTTGGTTTGGTTATTTAGACCGGGACCTACAGTTTAATGTGGATTCCGAACCACTAACAAACATCCATGCCACCTCCAGGATTCGAACCTGAAGCCTATGGTGCCAAAACACCAGAGCTCTAGACAAATGGCCATCAGGCCGCACTAGGGCGTAGGAGTAAGCATGCTTACAAGTTTACAATCATTATATCAATAGGAACAATTATAAACTGTTACTAAATAATATTTTAAATTACGGAAGCTATTTTTGGGGGGTGGGGTTGGGGGATCTACGTACATCTGTAATAAAAAAAAAAATGGAAAAACCGAGAAATCGCTTGACTAATTAAAATTTAAAATCAACTTTATGCTTTTTCTAAAATAACCTAACAAAGTGATAAAACAATTACGATATTACGCATTAAGTAAAATTATATATTTATTTTTCACTATTTTCTTTGCAAAAATATATGATGAAATTAGTAACACATGACTGATATGATTGATAACATTTCATTTTTTTCGAGGATCTCTCAAGAGAAATATGGATTTATATGGTCCTCAATCATCACAAATTTGTGTATGCTTGTAGTTGAGCAGTTTATCAATAGTAAATACTTATAATGTAATAAAAATAATTTTACAGATAGAGAAAAACTAGAACTTTGCAATGAAATTAATTATTTACATTTTTTATCTTTTATTATTTTGCTTTTAATTCTAAAGTAATTGATATTTCACTTTTAATTTTATCGAACAGTTTAAAAATGTTAACAGACCAGAAAAAGTATTTTAAATGGAAATATATTAAGTAATTAAGTAGTAACAAAACAAAAAAATAAATATTTCTTAAATTGTTTTAAACTTTCAATTGCAAGAGATGAAATTATAATCGTGGACCACTCTTCTGCAATTTTTACCTAAACATATCAACTTTTCTAAATCGTGTCTGTTTAAAATTAAGGATGCTTATAAAAAGTTTTACTCAGTGGGGTTTGAATAT
This sequence comes from Caerostris extrusa, assembly GCA_021605095.1. Lineage (NCBI taxonomy): Eukaryota > Metazoa > Arthropoda > Arachnida > Araneae > Araneidae > Caerostris > Caerostris extrusa. Next base: position 113,199 of record BPLR01017589.1, read on the forward strand.
TATTTTGGAAAAGGAGTAAAAGAAAATCCTACTATCCTTTGAAATGTATCTATCCACCTTGTTGAAATGGCATATGTGCCTGCGCAAAAATACTTTCTATGCAAAAATAATTTCGTATCTACATTTTTATTTTATGACACATCACAACACCTTGATATTTTAAAAATAGAACCTCTATTTGCATTTTCAATCTTCCAACTTGACAATAAAAAGGATTCTATTGTTCAAAGACCTATTATTAATTCTTTCCCTTAAATACTCTAACAGGTCAAAATATTAAGTATTTTCTCGTTCTTATAATCATTTATAGGAAGAGTATAAAGTTTTCCTCAAAATCTAAACCGAAATATATGCCTTGAAGCTTCTAAAGAGTTAAGATTTTGCTGCTGTATCTCTTAGAACCTGATGTACCATTGTATATGGATTCTCATCAATAAAATTTAGTTGTTTGAATCACCAATTATGTCTCCATGAAAAGATTCCTCTCCATGACTTTATGAACATTGCTGATTAACAAGTGTTTCATATTTATATGAATTTGCTCAGAATAATTTTCATGACCATTTGAACTGTAATTAATGCTTTGTGATATACTTATTTTTTTTTATTAATTATTTTAAAAGATGGACACATACCGTAATTACCAAAAACTTTGTTTTGGAATCAGTAGCATGAGTAGATTTTCATTTATACTAAACCATGCTGAAAATTTCCGATTGAACAAGATTAATTTTGAAATCTTCAATGAATTTTAATATCTTATTTACATAAATAATCCAAACTATATAAAAAGGAAAAGAAAATCCTTTAAAATAAAATGAACCTTTAAAAAACAATTTTTTTTTAAAATCTTAGAACATTTAAAAAAATTTCAAATATAAAAAATACATAAACAAATATTCTAAATATTTAATATTTGGTAAGCCATCTTGATCCTTATTACACATTATCAACCAGTTTAAATATTTTTATTGCATATTTTTTTCCCCATATTTTCATTTTAAGAGCTGTTTTTGTGTTTGGTAATTTCCACATTTTATTTTGTTACTTGCTTTTCTATATATCTTTTGAAGAAATGCTATAAAGCTTCAGTTGAACAAAAACATTATTTTCAAATGTTCCTCCCCAGGAAAAACGAAAAGATTGGGAGTTTTCAGCAATCACCCAAGAATCGTTAATCAACTCTAAGCAAACATTTGATATCTCCTTGTTATTGTCGTAATCGTAAACTAGAATACATCTAAGGTCTGATTGTGTTTAGTTGTTTATTCTTTCTTGCTAAATAATGCTGCGGTCATTGATCCCCAGCATAAATAGCTTATTGTGTTTTGTTTCAAAACACAATAATCTTCTTACTGAAATTTTGGAAGCTGAAATCTCAAATTTCGAAATCCTAATATTTTTTTGACTTCGCTTTTTAAATTTTATCTTTACTTAAATATTATTTCTTTTATTATTGTAGCAATATAAAATTACTAAAAATTCCGTTTAAATTGATATAATTTGATCTACATAATAAATCTATTTTGTATAGGAGATTGGGCAAATTAAATTTCTGCTGTTAAAAATGATTTTCTGAACATTTACTAACGTAAGGTTTTCATGACATTCCCTTAAAGTTTTTTACTGCAAATTTTTATGAATTAAACATAATAATAAAAAATGAAATTATGTCGTAATAGTTATAGCAATAAATAAGAGCCGTAGGAATTCCAAAAAAAATAATAATAATAATTCTAATTTTCAAATTCACTGTTACTCATTATCGTAAAATGCAAGCCTCGAGATCAAACTTAATTTCTGGAATGTAATTTTTTTCAAGGAATTTTATATCAAAATGGCTTTCCTTTTATTAAATATCCAAATCAAATTACCTGTTCCTCTGAGTCGTCCCTAACCTTACTTTCTCTAATTACCTTTGGTAGAAACGTTAAAGGAATCCTTAAAAAAGATACAGCGATATAAAGCAGTATGAGTAACAACTCTACTATGCTCTCAGCTTATTAAGCAGACAAATCATGTTGTGCACGAACGATTCCAGGGAAGACCTTTAACATTTGGTTTGGAAAGCATGTATTTCGGGACTATTTAAATCACTGGAATAATTTATGAGGATTATTATAGGACTCCAGGTTTATTAGCTATTCCTGATTTTCTGTGGATTGATTTTCCTACAGAAGCTTCGCTTAAACAATCAAATGAAAATTGTATTTACAGTTTTTCTAATCCATTTGTTGTCCTGATTTATGTATGGTATGATCTTGCTTGATTTATCGAGACTAGGAATAAAGACTTATATGTATTTTAAATACAACTGATTTTTTTCATTATTTTAGGACTTGTTTTGAAATTAAACATTTATTCAAACAGTTATTTATTTAAATATTTATTTATAATATGTGTATAAATTATTCAGAACATATTTTGAGTTTAGCCCTATATTTTAGGGATTTCAGCAGGAAGTAGAAGTGATATAAATTTTAAACAAAAGACTAAAACTGAAAACAATAATATTAAATATAAATATATAGCAAAAAGAAATATTAATAACTCCTTTGCATGTGTTGATTCTTACCGCATGCCTGGAAACTTAAATACAAATTAACTGGTAAAGTAAAAAATGCAAAAGCTTCACAGATTAACATTTTAGCCAAATCTGTTTCAAATGTCTGATTTCAAAAATTGGTTTGATTATTAATAATAATATTCTTTTCTTATATTCATTTACTATATAAATTACTCTCTTAATTTTAATCATTTTTATTTTAGTCTGATTTCTTACTTTTAAACAATGTTACGATTCCCTACAGAGGAATGAAGAATACTCACTGTTTATTGCTTCTATTCTTGGCTTACTTAGATACTCATTAACGATATTTTAATAATAATATCTAATATTATTTATTAATATCAATTACATCACTTATTAATTTAATAAGTTTTAATTTTATTGTCTAATAAATTAAAATGAGATTTAAAAATTATTAATTTAATAAATTCCTCTATTATTTCTTATCAATTGTTAAAAACATATATTTATCAGCATGTAAAATATTAATAATCAATGTATTAATTATAAAACTTCTTTTAAATGCAGTAAGCAATTTTTGTTAAGTTTCGCCATTACGAATATCCTACGTAATGGAAATTAGAAATTAACGAACTTATTAAGGCACAAACGAAATTGCATAAAGTTCTTTACTTTCTTTTTTAAGAAGCCCTTGTGTAGAGCTTAGCTAGACGGTTCTTTGAAATTCATCATTACTGCTGCACTTCAGAAACTTGAGTTTGTCTAGCCTCATTAACCTAGGCTTGGATCTGTGATTTTCTATTAGTTAATTTCACAGTTCCATTCATTTCGCTTTTCTTAGAATCGTTCGAGCAGTCGTTTGTGTCAAATAAAATAATTATACCAAATTTTTACACACACACAAAACTTCATTAAAAAATCATTATTACGTCTACGGAAGAGATTAACTTTTATTCCGAGTATAAGTACTGTGTCTGTTATTAAACATTGCGTCACATCAGTTTATTGATTATATAGTATAGTTAAATATTGAATAAATTGTTGCATAGAAATGATCGAATTTTAACTATTCTCTAGGACTAAGAAAAACATGCATAAGACGTTGTTCATAGCAATTATACATAATAGTATGCGTTTACGAAACAAATTATCTTTTATTCAGAGTAAAAATGCTTAAATCTACTATTAGACATTGCGTCGCATTAGTTTATTGATTATATAGTTAAATATTGAATAAATTGTTATATAGATATAATCAGATTTTAACTATTCTCTAGGACTAAGAAAAACATACCTAAGTTGTTCATTTGCTAGTTAATCAAGAAATGTTGAATAATAACACATAACTTATTGCCATTATACATAGTAGTATACGCCTTCGGAAGAGATTAACTTATATTCAGAGTATAAATGCTTAAATCTGCTATTAGACATTGCGTAGCATCAGTTTATTGATTATATAGTTAAATATTGAATAAATTGTTGTACAGAAATAATCAAGTTTTAATTATTCTCTAGGATTAAGAAAAGTGCATAAGAAGTTGTTCATTTACTAGTTATTCAAGAACTGTTGAATAATAACACGTAATTTATTGCAATTATACATAGCTTGGTGACACAAACAAATGCAATCTAACAATAAACCTTGATTACACATTATTTACTTCAATTTTATATTTAAAATAAATTAAAAAAATTTTTTATTTAAAATTCTTATACACTATTTAAAATATGTTTTTTATCCTATTACAAGTTCAAATTTAGGACGAAGAAAAACCTTATTTATTTCAAGATTCATTCAAAAAATAAAAAACTTCCAAAGCAATTTGTAACTTTCAAGAGAAAGCGAGAAATGTTTTTATGTTATGAGTACGTGAAAAACTGAAAGAATGCTTGAAAGAGGTTTTTATTGCTCAGCACAAGGCAACTGCACAATCTAATCGATAACCAACTGACCTCATACCAAAAAAAATTAAGTTTGTTTAGCCTCATTAACCTAGCTTGGATCTGTGATTTTCAATTAGTTACTTCCACAGTTTAAATGATTTCGCTTTTCTTAGAATCATTCAAGCAGTCGTCAATATAAAATAAAATACTTATATCAAATTTTTACCAAAAAAAAAAAAAAAAAAACCCCTTCAATATTATTTTATGAAATTTTGCTTCGAAATGCGTATCTATTAATTTTATTGACATTTATTTGAAAATACAAATTAGTCAATTCGTTAAGATAAAAATTAATTTCAGTGCAGATTTTCTTAAAGGATCTGCTATCCATAAGAGGCAATCATGATATTGGTGGAATCATAAACAAAGAGCGTATTTCACAAGGAATACTTTTGCAAATTGAGTAATCGAATGCGCTGCTACATTTCCTAATTTTTTCAGATTATATTTCTTAAAGGATCTGCTATTTATAAGAAGCAATCATGACAAGTGGTGCATCTTGGCAGAATCATGAACACTGATTACTTTAAGAAAGTGCTTAAGACTAAGGAAAATGGTTTACAACCATCTACAAACTAAAATGGGGTTATCCTTTTAGTTTTTTTGATTAATTTAGATTTCAAGGATATTAACAAATCTTTTCTACGGTTTATATTTATCAAGAAACAATAAATCCTCTTATAAATTTACAAGGTTCTTTGAAGGATTTGCTTCGAAAAGGGAATTATAAAATTGAGTAATGGAATGCATTGCTATCTTTTCTAATACTTAGTGTAGGAAGTTCAAAATTCTCTAGACATATAGGATTTGGAAAAATTTAAACCCAAAAATTTCCGATGGAATGAAAAAATCACTCAGGGATATGAAACCCGATTATTTGTCTGGCTTTCTTATAGTTAAAAATTAAGTACATTCAAAGGTTATCCAGGGTTTTTCTTGTTGAGGGTGATGCCATTATTCATAATCTTTCTTTTTCTTTACTTTCCCATAACTGAAAAATGTCACAAAAAAAGGCAAATAAAATTATTCTGATATATTTTATCTAATTTCAGTATATAATATAAGGTAAAAAGTAAATTGCTCAAAAAAGCCAAAACGGGGTACAAAGATTTATTTGAAATACATTATAAATAAATAGGTTTCTACTATTTTTTCTAATTGATTGGTAAAGACAATTTTGAATACATGAATCTAATATAATAAAATTATTGAATTATAAATCATTGTATAAACCAGATGTGCACACACAGTTGTAAGCCTCACAACACGACAATTTTATTTTAAAAAGTCCTAGGATAGATAACTTTTGAAACAGATTTTTATGAAAGATTAAAATATGGAACACGGCTCAAATGTAGCTGAATAAAAAGTAAAAAATTTAATAGTTAGAAAAATATTTTATTCAATATTGTATTTATTGCAGACTTGGGGATAACGTTGGTTAATATGGGTATAGCTTTAATGGATGTTCCCATGTCTATGTTATTAAATTTTATAAATTTATCACAGGGAATATCATCAAGGCAACATACATATATCTTTCTTTCTAGATTTAATACAAGAGACTCGACTCTGTTGGCTATCAAGACACTAATCATTGGCAAATGTTAATTTAAACAATACATTACGCATTTTATAGCCCTACTAGAAACATGTTCCTAAAGTTTTTAATTCTAGAAATTTTAAGAAAGCTTCATATGTAAAAATGCAATTTTTTTTTTCCCCTTCATAATATAATTCCCCCCCCCTTCCGCCTCCCCCATTTTCATCCAAAAGTTTGGAAATATAACATTATTTTCACACTACACTGCTAGAAAAAGTACGGGGATAGATTATACTTAGAATTTCGCACATTGTTAATTCTTTGAAGATATTATTATAAATACTAATCTAGTATTTCTATTTAAACTTTATCTGAACTAATAATTAGCTTAAAAAATAAAGACTTGATTATCAGAAATAATAATTATTATACAAAATGGCCGTTAAAGTTTATAATCTTTATAGAAAATTTGAAAACATAAGAATCATATAACATATATATATATATATATATATATATATATATATATATACACGCATGTCCATAAATTAAGGATAATGAAGTTCAGGCAAAGAAAGAGACAGAAGCAAAATAAATGTAACTTATTTGTAAAGTCTATTTATTAAACAAAGGTAAAGAGCAAAAAAGATGCTATATGTTTGACATAATTAATAAAAATTGCGATTTTTACTCCCTGGAGCAAATTTCAAAAAAAGAACCTATTTACAAAAAACAGCATAACATGGTTAGTATGATGGTTAATATGGAGTATGTCTCCCGGACGATGCAATACAGGCCTTGCAACGCCTAGGCATGCTGAGTATCAAATTATCAATCTGATCTTGGGGAATATTACACCACTCATCAAGCAATGCCCTCCGAAGTTCCGGTTGACAGGTGGGTGGGGGTTGACGGGCTGCAATTCGTCGGCCAAGCATATCCCACACATGCTCTATTGGATTCAAGTCCGGTGAGTATGCTGGTCAATCCATACGGGTGATATCCTCCAATTGAAGGCATTCGTCTACAATGTTTGCACGGTGAGGACGGGCGTTGTCATCCATGAACAGAAATTCAGCACCCATGGCGCCCCGAAACAACCGTACATGTTGTTCCAGAATGACATCCCGATAGATGGGCTGTCATCATTACACTCTGAACATGCAGGTCAGTTTTAGAACCAAGAATAATTCCTCCCCAAACGAGCCATCCTGCACTACCGTAATGGTGTCGTTCAATGGTGTTCTCTTGGTGGTAACGGGTACCTGGCGCTCTCCATATGAAAGTCCGGCAAGAATCAGACTGCAACCAAACCTGACTCGTCAGAAAACATCACACAAGACCACTGTTGCGGTGTCCACAATGCATGCTCTACTCCAGGTTAATCGCAGGCGACAGTGAGTTGCGGTAAGTGGAACACATCTGACAGGCCTACGAGCATATAGACCAATGTGCCCTAAGCGTCTGTACACGGTCTGCCTTGAAACTGTCGTACCGGTAGCTGAAGAGAGCTGATGAGACAGGTCTGATGCTGAGTTCCGTCTGTTTCTTTTGGCAGTAACTGCTAAATACCGGTCTTCATTCGGCGTTGTAACTCGGGGGGCGACCTGTGCTGTAACATCTACTCCCATTACCATCATCTTGGAATCGTTGCCAAAGCCTGAGATGACACTCTGGGCGATTCCAAGTTCCTCGGATACTTCCAGCTGGGTACGTCCACATTCCAGTCGTCCGATAATTCTACCACGTAAAATCATCCAAATGCTTCCTTGTGCCATAACTATGCGGTTATTGCACTGAAAGGCTTTTTAAAGCGCTTGTGAACAATTTTACTTCTTTGCCGCCATTCCTTATATACCCCTCTCTTACACTCTCGTCATTGTGACGTACTATCCGCGCCATCTGGTGGTTTCCTGTAATTTGCATATTCTTCTTGAAGATGTGTGTGATAATTCTACAGGTGAAATTTTTATTTTAGAGTTCAATTTCTGTGTGATTCTGAATTATCCTTAATTTATGGACATGAGTGTATATTTGTATTTATATCATAGCCTTTGATATATGAATGAAACACTTCAAATCATATCAGCTATATCTAACATTATCTATGGCAACGTAATCATAATAAAATCAAACCTCTTTTATAATTGAGAAAACTAATTTTTACTACCATGCTATGAAAACAACATCAGAATTCAAGTGTATTTGATAAAATTCATAAAGTTTCCATATTGATAGGCTTTGATTTAAATGGAAAAAAATAAACCTGGTAAAGTTTATTATTTAAAATATAAACAATGTTTACTGAACGCCATTAAAAAAATATAATTCAAAGATTATCCCTTAGTAATTTTAATGGCATGAAAAATAATATATTTTAAGAAACTTAATAATTAACTTTTAATCATATAAAACGTTAAAAAATCATACAGAAATGTCAAAAAAATTAGTATTTTAGAGCAGAATTCCTAAAATGAAGTTACGAAACAAATTTTGATATCCTGTAAAATCTTTATTTTATTAATCTTCTTCTCTTTCAGAACGTATGTAGTTGTTTTCATGCAGTTTTCAGGTTTTTATGTTTTCGATGGGAAGTAATTTTTTAAAACTTTTATCTAATTGATAGAAATGTTGAGGATTAGAGTGTCTGGAAACAGGATTATCTTCAAAACTTTTATTCATTTTAGTCCTGGTTTCTAATCCTTCAGACCTGAATGACTTAATAGTTTAAGTATGAAAAAAATTAAACTCAAACATGAAAAATGTTTTTTTTTTTTTTTTTTTTTACGAATAACTGAAGAATATAATAAAGTGAGATTTAAGCACGAAAGAAGCAAAACCGATTAATTAATTCTCAATTAATCACAACTTCTGATAAACTCTAATTTCCTTTTTATAGTTATGATATATAATAATATTCGAAACGCTACCTCATTCAATGGCGTAAACTTGATATATAGATGAACTACTTATATGCGATACTCTTATGTGTTATCATGTGGCTCAGACAGGTATGTGGTTCTGTAGTTCTGACTTTGAGCAGGGCATTTTGCAGCATAAAAATTCAGTCCGAAGCCATCTTTTGCGAACCGTGTATGCAATGGTGAATAGCATCATAATAAAGCATAGGAATCAGATATTTATCAAAGGAACTTTATTTCAAAGGAGAAGTTAAAATTTCGTTACATAAGTATTTATTTATTCTAATCTTATTTGATCCTGTAAATATATATTTTCTTAACATGTTTGTTACTTCTTAAACTAAAATTTATTTTGATGCATTAGACTCAAGTTTGAACTGTAAATATATAATATTATTAACCCCTTTTTTGCGGATGTAACTGCATGTATATATTAAATTATAAATGATCGAAAAATAAATATTTATATAAAGAGTATTAATGAATTTATTTATGTTTACATTAAATTTTATATCAATAACATTCCTAGGAGACAAAATAGAAAGCAATAGATATGTTCTGCAGAGTACAAAATATTTAAAGTTAGGTAGAAGGAAAATCACTTTAAATTAATATTAAACACATTTACTTTACATGAAACTACCAAATAACTTTACTTTACTCACATCGTAAACAAGTCTGTCCTCCTATCTGTTAAAAAGACGAGGGTTTTTTTTTTATATTAATACTAAAATAAATACAAATTAACCAATAAAAGCCTTTCGTAGGAATTCTAGAAGCAAAATGAACTAAATTTAAAATGATTATAAAATTTTATGTAATCATTCCAAAAATTATACCATTTATGTTAGTCTGCTTCTATTTGCTACTAAATCTGTAGAGGAAGATCTAAATTTTTAATTTTTATAACATCCTATATTTGATTTCTTTCGTTTTAAAGGAGACCAAGTAAAAACCATCCAAATGCTTCCTTTGTGCCATAACTATGGTTATTGCACTGAAAGGCTTTTAAAGCGCTTGTGAACAATTTTACTTCTTTGCCGCCATTCCTTATATACCCTCTCTTACACTCTCGTCATTGTGACGTACTATCCGCGCCATCTGGTGGTTTCCTGTAATTTGCATATTCTTCTTGAAGATGTGTGTGATAATTCTACAGGTGAAATTTTTATTTTAGAGTTCAATTTCTGTGTGATTCTGAATTATCCTTAATTTATGGACATGAGTGTATATATACACACACACACATTTTACAAACGTAAATTTTCGAATGCTTTCATCATTCAGTTTTAGAACAAAGAAATTCTGTAAGAATATTGTCACTAGATGGCAGCACTTTTTTAAATCTATCCAATACATAACGCTGTATTGAAAGTTATTTGTTCATTACACCATCTTCACTCAGTAAGAATTAAGATATTTTTCAAATTCCTAATAGATCTCATACTGACATCTGGTCAGCAACATAATTTTCTCACTGTAATAACAAAACTAAGAATTGTCTCAGAGAAATAAATAAGTAAGGTAAATAAGTAATAGTAATATTTATACTTTTAATAAAATAAATAGTAATAAAAATAATATGGATAGAAATAATAATTTTAGCAGCTTTACTTCCACTAAAATGAAAATAAGAAAATGAATGATTGTAAAAGTATAAATTAAAATCAATTACAATAGTTTGCGAATTATTTAACGAAATTTTAAATTTACTGTTTTAAACTTCGTATTTAGAAATCTTAATAAATAAATGTAATGAGTGCATTCGAAAATTTATTAATAAAAAATATTTATTTACATTCTTAAGAACTTTGAAATTTTTTAATAACAATATGCATTTTACTTAATTTCACTATAATTTATAATATGCAACAGATTTTTGGCATAACAGGCAAATAAAAAATTTAACAATTTCTTTCGAAATAAATCTAGCAACTCATTATTTACTTGGAAACATAAAATAAAACTTCTCTAATGTAATTTTTCATACACTCTTCTATAATGTATTTAATTTTTTTTTTTTTTTTTAATTTTATGCTAACCACATTTAACTGTTATGGAAATAAATAGTTATAAGAATTTTTGTAGACACTCTTTAGAATTTTTGTAAATGGCACTCTGCTCATTGAATAAAGCACTATTGAAAGATTAGTACTTTTCTGAATATTGGTGGTAGTTCTCGTAAATTGATGCTTTATTTATAAAATAAAAGTGGTTTAATTTATCAGGTTTTAAAAACCTAATTGGAAAATAAAGAAATATCAGTAGTGTTATATAACAATCATATAAAAAACAAGTACTTAATCATCCAGATTATCCTTATTAGAAAATATGGTCTTGTTTTAGCCGATCAGAGAACTAACATGTCTCCTCCCGATCGAAACCTGCCAAGAACTACAAGAAAAAAATTTATCCAGACATTATGTGACTTTATTAAGAAGAGAAGCCTTTAATAACGTGAAATGGCTAAGACTATAATAAATGAAAATCAGTCTAGACAACATCTGGGAAATAAAGCGGATTAGATAGATTTTATATCTAAAAAAAAAAAACGGTTCTTGCTCTAATTTTAAAGCACACTCTAAGAAAAAAATAATAAGCTCCAGCTATTCATCCAGATGGCGTGTGATAGAGCAGAAATACCAATTCTACACAGTTAATAAAGAAATGTAAGAAGTTATGCAACTCGAATGGCATAACGTACATACTCTTGAAGCTTGAAGCTCAATCTTCCATGGCACAGCCAAGCTATAGTAGCACATAATGGTTTAAAGCTACTTAAATATTTTTAATGTAGCGTATCTTTATTTCATTGATGGGATAATTTAAATATGATTTTTTTTTTTTTTTTTTTGCATTTAAATATTTTTAAACAAAATTTAAACCAGATCCCCTTAAAATATCAAGTTTTATAAGTAAATATCAGTAACTATATACATATATTAGCATTATATCTAAAGTATAGTTGTAAAATCTTTTAACATTATGCATGAAATTTGGATGACAGCATAATCTTGAATGTATAAGATTATGCCGTGCTGAGATTTAAAACATACGATTTAATTTGACATAAGTTTTGGATTGATATTCATCCTATTTTTCAATTCCTTCTATTAGTTCACACTCTCCCTATATATATCTTGTTCAAATTTTCAATAGTTCATAAAATACTTTTTATTCACCCACTCAAGTTCAAATACATTTTTTTTTAACTTTTAGTGGCTGACACTTGATGTTAATACAGTTTTTTCAAATATTAATTCAGTAATGATGGGTCATCTGATGTGAATTCATCTGATGTGATCTACCTATACGTGTTTTGTAAATACATGTGTCAATATACAAATCCTAAAGCAAAGGTATCTTTCCTTTTTAATATTAAAGAGATCCACAACTATAAGCGTCGGGTCTACCCATTATGAAGTTGACATGCCTTATCCGTTGAAAACGTTTGCAGAGAGAAGCAAAATTATTTTATTATTATTAGTTTTATATATTTTTAGAAGCAAAAATGAAAATAAAAAAATAATGAATCTAACTTGATAATATACCAAGATAGGAAAAAATTATTTTTATAAATTTATAAAGCATAGTTGAAATATGTAGAATCAACACCAAAGAAAAAAACACCAATAATAAAGTTCATAGCCATTATGGAATATAAATGGTTACAAATTCATTTAATTGAAACAGACACTATTAAAACAAGTTGGTTCACAATTAAGGGGACCGGAAAGTAATGTCGTTTCTGCTCATGTCAACATTTGCTTATCATTTATCAGCTCATTGTGTACTTTATAAAGTCGCGCCAAAGACACTTTAATGTTATAGTGACTTATTCACTTGTACATGATTAAATCTTTAACTTTTTTTTTTTTCAATGTTGGGGAAAATGGCCAGCCAAATAACAGAAAAGGTACATATCAGACTTCATATGCTTTTGGAGTTTCATAATTGTAGTAACGCAATAGTTGCTACCAATAACATTTGCGATGTTTATCCAAGTTTATTAAAAGTTCGTAAAGGGCAAAAATGATTTTCTAAGTTGAGATCCGGTAATTCTGATGTTTCCAACTCTTACTGAACACGGAGACCAACAACTTTAGACAATGATGTGCTAAGGGCGGAAGTGGCGGCAGTCAGACAATCGAAGAATTGTCAAAATCTCTTAACCAACATTGGTCGACCATCCAAGAACATTTGCAGTAGATTGGTAGACCACAGAGTAGGTGTTTGGGTACCGCATAATTTGTCAGAATAAAACAAAGCTAACCGATTCATCACATGTAACTTATTGCTTCAACGGTACAATACAGAAGAGTTTTTTTTTTATCGTTTGATCATTGGAGATAAAAAAAATGGATCCTCTATTATAATCCAAAACGCAAAAGGCAGTGGCTCTCTCCAAATAAGCCAAGTTTACATCCGAAAAGGCTTTTAGTGTGTTTGGTGGAACATTCGAGGAGTTATTCATTTTGAAGGGCTGAAACCTGACAAATTGTGAATGCAGACCTTTACTGTGAACAACTGATCGAGTAAATCAATCTTTAAATGAAAAGTGTACAGCGATTATCAACAGAAAAGGGTTATTTTGTAACACGATAATGCAAAACCTCTCTGCGGCAGACAATCAACACTTTCTATGTGACAAACAATTTGAAAATTTCGAAAAATACAAAATATTTCGAGGTACAAGGTCTCTCTTTTAATTCACGTGGTAGCCAATTTGAACCATTCTATTTTATATGAACGTTGTGAAACACATTGTTCAGTAATATTTAATGTAGCAGCTATTTCTTATTATATTTGGGAATGATCTTCATCGGATAATGCTTTCAATTCTGCATCTTCAAATATTTTTGGTGGCTATTCATGTTTTTTGTCCCATGTATCAAAATCGTCTTTTTTAAAACTTCGAAACCATTTTTACAAATTGTATTCGATGGAGCAGGATCACCGCACATTTCTGAAAGCAAGCAATACTTTACCGGGGAACTTTGATTTGCAATAAAATAATGTAATAAAACTTCCAGCAAATGATATTTATTTGGAATAAAATTCGACATTTTCAATGGAGTAACAGTAGTACTTGTTTACTCTTATAACAAATGTCATACACTAAAAATGAAAAGTTACTGTCACAAATATTGCCACATTTAACAAATTTAAGTAGTAGGAGTAACAACAACTGTGAAAAAATGGACGAATCCTATTTGTACACCCTATAAATTGAAACCGAGTAATCTAACTTTCATATTATTCAAAATATTTGTCAGTAATGTTTACGCATAACTAAACGTAAGCAAATAACATTATTACGTACTGTTACATAGGGGAAGATTAAATATATCTCTAATTATTCACAATCACTGATGTTTAACTACCTATAGTTGAGTGTTGTTTTTTTTTTGTTATTGTTGTCTATTCTGCATAATTTTATGATGTAAATTTCATCTTATTTGTTCCACATCTAGCTAACATCCTTAATTGACCACTAGCGGAGCTACAAATATTTTTATTGCAATGATATATCCACTTAACTATAGATATATAACCATTTATAATTAAGAATATCTTCTTTAGTAATAAATAGGAAGGAGGGTACCAATTTTATTTTGTACATTAAACAATACTTTCATTCCAAAGCAAGTTATACTATTTTAATAATTTTTACATTAAATAAATAAATGTTTATAATAAATAAAAAATTAAGTAATACATGTTTCTATTCTTTCCCTTTTATATTTTAAATTTACTATATTCCATAATGAAGTCTTCATTACAATTCCCTAAATTGTATTACATGCATGCATGTTTTTTTTTTCATCTGATTATGCATATTTATAAAAAAAAATTGTCAACTGAATTGCATTATTTAATTAGTTTGAAAGTACTGAAAAAGAAAAATAAGAGATGATTAATGCTGAAATTTTCAGACTGTATGTTGAGCCCTCATACTTGGAATACAAATTTTCCAGATCTCAATTGGAAAAAAAAAAAAAAAAAAAAAAAAAAAAACCTTCTCTTTTTAATGGATGTTATCATAGACTGAAAAAAAAAAAACCATATTCCAAATTATTGAATATTGCTTCAAAATAAACATATATAAAAAGACAAAAAACGAAATTACGATTTTCGAATAGTCGATGTTGATTTTCTCATTTGTTATTATTTCATTTGATTTAATTTCCTTTTCATAATTTCCATTAACTCCTCCTGTTTCAATGTATTTTCTTTGTCAACAGGAAATTCATGCAAATGTTTACGCTCATAACATTTAGAACGATAGTTTGAAAAATAAAACTAATTATCTTTAATTTTTCGGGGTAAATAAAAGAAAACAATTTTGTTGACAATAAAAATGGAAACTAATTTGAACCTTACGATATAATGCAAAAGAATTATAAATCTTATGGGAATAAAATGTTGACTGAATGACAGAAATGTTTTATCTATACATAGATTATTAAAAGAACAAAACATTTAATTTCAATTCTGTAAGAATTGTGAATGTAAATGTACAAAAAAGAAATATTAAAAAGGTTTTACAGTCATTGGATGTTATCACGAAGATAACTAGCCAAATCTCAGAATAAGAACTGGTTTAGAGAAAGAAATTCGATAATTATAATTTAGAAACCAGCATTAGATACTAGGTTAGTTTTGGGTGGTCTCACGTTTTACAAGTGTGTAGATCCGTCAATGTAGTTTCTTACAAAATCGATTTAAGAGTACAAGGTAAGAAAACACTCACTGCTAATATTTTTGATTGATGATGTGTCTACCAGAAAAGACTACAGACCTTTTACAACTATTTTATTGATCACAAGTTCATTATTCATAATGTTACAAGAAAGAGCATTTCCGCTCTCATTACATTTATTTTTATTTAATATATATTGACAATTTTCATTTCGCACAAGTGTTAAGAAATGTATTTTATTTTTCATCTATGTCAACTTTCTGACAATGTGAAGAGTGATCTTGTCATACTCAATCAATTTCCATTCATAATCCGTCGTCATATTGATCTCGCCGGTATTGTTCAGCAAAACAGTTTAAATAAAATAGTTGGTAACTAAGAAACAAATTGTTTCTTACTGTAATAATACAATAGAATTTTGTTCGGTCGTTTACATGTAAGTAAGTGCTATAATACTTATCAGAAATTTATAAAATATTTTTTATCTCGAAAAATAATGATAAAAATGCAATATGAATTAAGTAGATATTTCAATTGTATTATTTCAAATACAGCAACTTACAATGATGTATCCTTCTTAGCCCTAATGATCAATAAAAGATAGGATGCAAGGCCTAGCATAGTTGAATACAATATAAGAAATGAAGATAATTTAATATATAACTTGTTTATTTTTGAATACTTATTTTGATTTACCAAATACAACATATATTTTTCACAAAATAACTTTTATAATGACCATATATATAATATTTGGCAATAATTTGGTATAAAAAATACACACCCATTTACTTCCAGTTCTCTTTTATCACTTACTAACTTCTATTTGATATTATAATTTAGCAAAACTTACGTGTTAGAACAAAAACCTTGACGAAACATTCATTCGATATAAAGAAAACGTTCTGACCTAACTTATACTTTTCATATTTATTAGTTTAAGTAATATGGAATAAAATGGTTATGAAGTTTGGTTTAACGAGCATGTGATTTCCACCGAGTTAATTTAAGTATTAGATTAATGAAAGATGTTTACTGAGAAATGGCTCGCAATATATCGAAATCTCGGAAAGGATTTAGTCATAAAGTCGTCTTTTTCTGTAAATAATCCTATGGATTTCTCAACAGCAATTGCTGACGGTCTGATTGAGGCCCTTTTGAAGATATTCTTAAAATGGATATTTATCACAAGACCAGAAAAATGAAGACAGTCAAATGAAGAACATGTTCTTGACGGTCTTCATTGCCTCTCTAACGAATATTTGAAATATTTTATGAATTTCATTGTCGAATCTCATCAAAATTGGAAATTTATTAAGGGTAGGAATACTTGGTCCATGTCAAATAGTTAACTGCACTAAGCACAAAACTAATTCAAATTTAAAAGTCAAAAGAGATGGGAGCCATCGTATTCCATCTTCTCAGGATTCTCATTCCTTCCCAAAATTCTTGCAGTTGAATCTACTTATCTGGAGAATATAATTAAATCCTCTAATAGCCAAATAACTCGTTAAATAATTTGAATACTTTGATCTAGGACAGGGGTCGGCAACCTTTTGAGTCGGAAGAGCCAAAAGGGCAATTTACAAAATTTCAAAGTTTTAAAGAGCCACAAAATTTTTTCTTGCCAACAATAAATAACAGGTGGGCTGAAAAGTTCGTAGGCTGACACATAGATGGCGCTACTAGTATTAAATCCATATGATTTTTAGTTAGCCCTAACCTTCAAAAGACACGTGTATAAATTTGATAGCTGTTGCGCTATTAGCATTTTTAATGAAGTTATAGAATTTTTAGTGTTCATCACGTGCAGTCTACTCGGCTGACTGTCGATTGGGCTCCGGTGTGAAATGATGGAGCCATGTTTCCTCCATTGTCACATATCGACGCAAAAATTCGGGTTTTTAAGATTGTACAGCTCCAAACACTGCTTAGAATCATCAATTGGTTGTTGTTTTTGGTCGATTGTGAGCTCAAGTGGCACCCACTTTGAACAGAGCTTTTGCATATCCAAATATTCATTCACGATATGTAGAACACGTTCTTTGATATCTTTAGTCTATCTCAATCAACTTCACTTTTACGGTTATCAGAAATTGTTTTGGGGACTTTTTTGATGTTTTCGTCGGTAACAGCCTCTTTGGGGCGTCCACTGCGTGCATTGTCCCTCGGTGCTCATTTCACCTCGTTTAAATTTAGCAAACCACTTCTCTACGGTTGATTTTTCTGGTGCAAAGTCCTAATAATGTTTATGAAGCCAAGCCTTGGCTTCAATAGTATTTTTTTTCGCCAAAAAGCAATGCTTTATTAACACATGAAATTCCTTTTATCCATTTTTCAAACTAACAAAAGTTGCTTCACTAAAAATGCTATAACTCACATACTAATAGTGCAACAGCTGTCAAATTTATACTTGTGTCTTTTGAAGATTAGGGATAACTAAAAAATCATATGGATTTAATACTAGTAGCGCCGATTTAATAATACTAGCCCACCTGTTAGTACTTGCATAAATAAAGTTTTTCGCATAAGTAAAGTTAAAAAACTAATCTATTTATTCATAAGAAAACATATCTATTTATTCATTATATCATTCTATTTATTCATTATTAGATAATTACTTATTATTTAAGTAAAAAATTAAAACAATTAAACATTTACTTACAACACTAATTTGTACGATAACAAACGATAACAAACAAATTCAATGGGGAGATGGCTTTGCATGGTTATTCAAGTAGAAAATTTAAACTTTACTAAACGATGTAATTTGTACTTGAAATAAAAAAAAAACAATAACATACATTTGAGCAAACAAATTCAATGGGAGCATTGGCTTTGCATGGTTTTAGAAAGTTTGGATAAATTTGGCTCATAACTTGTTGCTTTAAGTTACATACACGACTCTAAATTTTCGTTAGTTGGCTTCTTACTTTACTTTTAATTATATTCATGCAAGAAAACGCTTGCTCGCACGAATATGTCGATCCGAAGATAGCACTCCAAATGCAAACTTCTTCGCCTCACTGTAACAATCTGGAAGACTATTCCATGCGTCGAATATAAGTGCCTCAACTCGCGGCATTTCTTTTAAAGTTGTCCACTTTTGTTGCGTTACGTACATACATTTCTGGACCTCCAACTCTTCCAACTTACTTTTAAACTCTGTAAATTTTCCACTCCACAAAGCTTTACTTTTAAATCGATCAATTGCATTTCTAGAGATCCAGTATCAATTCCAAATGGCTCAATGTGGATTTCGTTACTATTTGTGTTGAGAGGATTTACTATGAATACTAGAGCGGTTTTGTTGGTTTTGAATTTTTTCAAATCTATCAGCAATTCATCTTTAATTTTTTTTTTTATAACTGTGCTGGTGTACCTCGTGTCAACAGTTGCATTAGTTTTATCATGATATTGCTTTAGAAATTGAAAATGAAGTAATATACCACTCTGAATATCTTCTGCAAAAAGAATTAATTTTTCTTCAAAACAAACCAATTCTTCTACCAAAACGTAGTCTGGGTTTCCCTTTCCTTGCAGTTTTAGATTCAGCTCATTTAATTTCGCTGTGATATCCACCATAAAGTAAAATTTTTGCAACCATTTGCTGTTCTCTAACTCAGGGTGATTAATGCCTTTTTATTTTAGGAATGTATTTATTTCATTCAAGCACAAAGCAAAAACGTTTCAACACCTTACCTTTGGAAAGTCATCGCACTTTATTGTGAAGAAGGAGGTCGGAATACTGAGTCTCCATTTCGTTTAAGAATTCTTTAAACTGACGATGGTAGAGTGCTTTTGACAAGACGCTGTTAACAATCTTGATTTCCAAATTCATGACCTCCACTATTTCGGCCGGAAATAATTGGGCACAAAGCGCTTCTTGGTGTATTATGCAGTGAAACGTAAGAATTTCGTGGTTTATTTTGCTCTGAAGAATCGTTGGTGCCCCTTTATTTTTTCCTGTCATACTTCTGGCTCCATTATTTACTATTGAAACGATTTTATTTAAATCGATCTTATTGTCTTCAAGGCATTTTTGCACGGCATTCGCTATATCTTACCGTCTAGTTTGTCCCGAGAGCGGTAGCAATCCTAGAAGTTCTTCTTTTGGACCTTGGGAAGACATATACCTGACAAAAAGGGCAACTTGTGCCGTGTCTTTTATGTCGCAAGACTCATCTATAGCCAGTGATAAGGCAGAAGAAAGTTGTATATCTTCCATCTGCAAATATGTTACATTTGAAGATATTTTAGCTATTCTATCTTGTACTGTTTTAGCGGATAGTGACAAATCTTTGATTTTTTCAAGATTTCTGGTTTGTGTTTGAAATCACGAAACAGTTGTTCAGATTCCTCGTTAATCGGTTCAGAACGATTTTTAAAACGTTTTTTTTTTTTTTTTTTTTATATAAAATAAATAATATTTCATATGGAACTAAAGAGCCGCAGTTTCACATCCAAAGAGCCGCAGGTTGCCGACCCCTGATCTAAGAGGATTGTGGAATGCATCCTTCTCCACAGACTTCCTTCAATAATGGACAGGCCAACGATTAACTTAACAACTTAATGATGTCTTTCAGGATAGCTAAAAATAACCGTTTCAGGAGAGATACTTAAAATTTTTTTTCCAAAATACGGAGGATTTAGCAGTCAGTTCATTGAAATTTACATAAACTCATTAAAATGTTTTTGACCCTTACAGGTGGTTCTCAAATATTTCCATAAAAACACTAATAGTGACTAGATTAAAAGAATCCCTTAATTCCTACAGATTTCATGCTAGCAAAGTAGTTCAGCTAATTAATCAGAAAACAAGATAATCCTCGAACTATCTAGCAAGTTATCTAATCCAGATATAAACACAACATGAAAATCTTCATATTATCAGTGATCATATTCAGCAGTGAAAGAGGAAGAATTCAGTAGATGAGTAGTATCGCCAGCTGTGCAATAGTAGAGGTAACTGTGCAATGCTCTACATCTCATGGAAAGCTACTGCATAGCCAAGGTCAACTGTCTAAGAAATATAATAATAAATTATATTTTATTTTATTTAAATTTTTAAGCAAATTACTAAGGGAAAAAAAGTAGTTTTTCAATTAGATAAACAGTTTCAAAATTCTCTATACTTTTGTAGGAACCTTGGTTGAAACATTTTGCAGCCAGAGATTACAATTAAAGACAACAGAGGCAGTGAATTTGGTCTATTAAATAAAAGTATTGTTACCCTAAACATAGTCTTCACAAAGGCACTGAAGAGGCTAAAATGATTTATCAACAAGGCAATCAAATCAATCAACTTTTAAAACCTGTAGAGTAATGTGAAACAAATGCATTTCTTTATTAAGTCTAATGTCAGTAACTCTATATAACACTTAAACCGCTAGTATCCCTTAAAATGTTTCTTCTATTGGACTCTTTATTAAAGATCTAAAACTAGTCTAGATGTCTCTTTAAAATGCTCAACGTAGCAAGGTACTCCGTCAAATGCTCATCATTTCAAGGTACGCCGTCATATGCTCATCATAAAATAGCTAACAATATTAAATATCATGCTATGTTATTATGCTTTTAGGACTGTATACATATAAAAAACACTAATATGGCAGTATAAAATATTTTGAAATAGTTAAGTAACTCATTCATAATTAAGAGGTAATTGATTCATTGCAAAATTGTATATGATATTAATTAAAAAGTGTTGCATTTTTTATGGTTTCAGTCAGTTTAAGAAGCACAAGCACTTATCAAGTTAATTTCTTCAAATTATCTAATTGAGAGTAATCTTATTCCGGACAGTTTTAAGAATACTAATAAAAGTAACAATATAAATAAAATAAAATGATAAATAAACAGAATTTTTTTAACCATTACATTAAACATTTATTTTAAACCATTCCCATATTATTTCCTTAATTTTTGAAGATTTTTTCATCAAATTGCTGCAAAAATTCAGGTTCTAGTTAAGTACCGTAAGTAAAGAAATAAATTCCTAGTTATTTCACTTATCAACTGATCTCCCATATTTTTTGTTAATTCTTTTTCTGATAGAGTAATTAATTACCAGGATAGTATTTTGTTTTTCTTAGGCCGTATGGACAATCTTCTTTTACCGCATCAGTGGTCATTCCTACTGATGCTACTGATGCTACTGATGATGTAGTGAGTTGTAACAAAATAAGAATTACCTAAATTATACCAATGAAGGTTTGTTACTACATCCATAAAAAGAAAAGAAATTTATTGTTTTACACAAGAAAAAAAACAAGAAAGAAAGGAAAACCATGGAAGCATCCTGCAACCTGATGACAATAATGTATGTTGTCAAAGACACTTCTGTCTACCATTTAAGTTGTTTTAGTTAGATTGACCGTCAGTTGCTCGTCTTCAACAGTTACTCACAACATCTGCATTTTATCAGTCAATTCTTCAACTTTCCCGTTTTCTCTCCTTTTCAAAATCTAGTTCTATCAAGGGGCAACTTTTATATCTCTTTTACTTCAGCAAACAAACAAATAAAGCAAGCAAACATCATTTTATTATCTTACCTGAAATTCATACTTCATTGGTTCTTATCTATGATGAACCAAACCAAATAATGCATTTGAACGACTCAAGATAAAAGTTGGTGTCTATAACGTTATAAACCGTGTGTTTTTACTGGCAACACTTCATTTGCTCAATGCCTTGAGTCGCGAAAATTAGTCCGTGTGATAAAAGGAACAAACTGATTTCAATCACCAGATATGAAATTTGGCCGGGTGGGAAATTTCTATGTTGTTATTGCACATTCAGAAATCTAAAGAATTATTTTATAAGATTCGATTAGTATTTTAGATCTCAGTTTCCTCTACAAATATTGAATGGAACTAACTCAATTTATTATGCTGAAATTCAATTTGCTTTTATTCGACCATCCTTGTAGTTAAAATTTTTTATTTCATTTTATAAATAATAATAATAATAATAATATTTTCAGTTTGTATTCTAAGAATCAACCAGATGAGGGAATAATGGAGAAACACTTCATTATTTTTATTAAAACTTTTGCGGAAGATGACGAAGTTTCCTATTGTGAATAAAATAAATAATACAAAATTTTATTGTTTCAAAAATTTTCTCATAAATTCATTTTGTATTTAGTGGATAATTCGATCAACTGCCTTATAATGAATAAACATCAAAGTATTGCTAGGCTTTTTTTCAAAATAAAATTTTTAAAATATCATACAATTTAAATAAAATTATATTCTAAATATTAATGAAAGTAAAATTTTTACACAATTAAAAAAATAGTTCGATGCCTAAAGATGAATTTAAATTAAAGAATTTTTCGACATAATATCTATTATATGAACTTAAGAATTGCTTAATTATTTAATTTCAATTTTTTTCTTACCCAGACAATGGGGTAGCTTCAGACATTATAAGGAATAAGCCATTTTTTTTAAAGTTCTCTTACAATTAAATGTACATTTTCAGTCAGTATATTTTTATAGTTACTAATGAAAAGAGGAACAATAAAGTAAAGATAATATTAAAGGAATGCAAGATTATTTTTTTCGATATGACGCTCTGCCTTTTGAAACCAAAATAGCTTTAGCTAAACTATACAGACCATATAGATAAAATAGATGTCTTTTAGTAATCTGCCATTATTTTAACATCCCTTTCAATCACTTTAATGTCCTGGTGAAACTTTTCACCCTATTTTTCATTGACGCTCAAGTTTTTAAGGGAAAAAACCAAAACCATATTTTAGGAAATTAACTTATAAATTTTTCCTCAGTCAAAATATTCGAATTTCTCAAAAATATTTTCAATAATATCCACATAAATTCAATTTAATTAATTAATTAAATTTATGTGGTTTTTATTTATTATGTGTGTATTATTTATGTTTATTATTTATTATGTGGTGTATTATTTATTTTTGACAATTTAATGTCTTAATAATTTTTATAAAAATCTTTTAAAATATTTATTTATATGCATGATTCGTTCTCAATTACAATAATAGTAGATTCAAATTTTCATCAGGTTTCTGATTTTAAATTCAATGAAAATTCCTTTTTCGATTTTGCATTTGAAAGAGTTAAAAATTTCTCATACTGAAATTTCTGAAAGGACATTACCCATTTATTTTGGGTTTTACCAAATTTATTTATTATGAAGAGCGTAACTGCGTTTGAGGTTTATCATTTTACTTCTGCTTATCTTTTATAATCATGAATAAAAATTTTTTTTTAAATCAAAATAGATGTGTTCCTCATATTGAAGCACTCAAAACAATACCTCAATCATTTTAATTTATGTATACTTATTAATTAATATCTTCTAGTTTAATTTTTTTCAATGTGAAGAAGAAGTTTTGCTTTTCAAGGTTATTACTAAAATTGAAGTATGGTTGAAAAAATAATCCGACATACATAAAACAAATTTTCATAATCTGTATGAACTAAACAATAAAAGATAACACAAAAAATATCGGAAAAAAAATCATCGCAGACCTATGTAATTCATCCACAACGTCAACCAGTGTGTTGAATATTCGTTTTGCATGCTTGGCACTGAAATATGAATGATATTTGCTTTCGTATTAAAACCTTTCAGCTTTATGGACTAAAAAATATGTTACCATTCTATTCAATGCAATTTTTCAGATATTTCCTAAATCTTTGAAAACAAAGCTATTTACATTTATGAGAATTGTAATGCTTGAGCTGTAGCAAGTACAATTGAAAACTAATGCATGCATCACTTTTGATGTTTGAAAACCCGCAGATGAAATATAGGATATATATCTTCCATGTTAAAGATTTCTTCACGTTTCAACCATTTCCCATATCCTTTTTGCACGATGCAGGAAAACAAGAAACATAAATTATGTCTTATCTTGTTTACTTTTTGGTTATATTGCGTAAAACTATTATTAGGTAATGTATTGCTCTTACAAATAAGGGTTCAGAACAATGAAAGGAAATTGATTAAATTGCATAAATAAATGGAAAGAGAGAAGTCCATCATTAGAAAGCATGCATTTTCTTGTGTTAAAAATAAAAATATACTATAGCTTGGAAATATATATAAAAATAGTAGACCCAAAACTAAAATCAAGAATACTTATAATGACAAAAGGAAGTATTTTCAAGTAATATTGAATTTCAAATAAAAGTTTAATTTAGTTTAATTTACATGCAGTTTTCTACAAATTTATTTTTTTACATTTAAAATTCAAATATAACAGGAATGTATAATATATTTTGTAAATGCAATTAATTCTTTACACTTAAATTGCTTAGAAATTTAAAACAGAAAGGAAAAAAAAAGAATATTTAATTATTTAAAAAAGCATATATATATTTTTTTTTTTTTGAAAAAAAGCCTAAATAAAATTAAACAGTTTGAAGACATTATTGTTAACAAAAATGCGTAAACAAACATTTTGATGCTTAAAAAAGAAATAGTATGGTCAGCCAAAAAATTTAAATATAACTAAATATACATCTCAAAACTAATTCATTAAAACTATTAAATCTGTATACACAATAGTGATGCTTTTATTCTTCAGATCATGAGTCCAAAGGCTCGAATCTAATTTAAAACCACCCATGTAAGTACAACACAGGTACCTCTAAAAACATATTGCATAATTTTTAAGAGTTGGATATTAACGAAGATTTCACTAACATTATACCAATCATCATTATCTTATATAACATTTTAAATCTAGGATAATAATAAGCACTTATCCAAAACACTTTCAATGAAATTAGTAGGATTTTACCTTCATCAAATACACAAATAAACATGGAGTTTTTACACAGAAGAACAAGAGAACATTTCTGGATCATTGAACTCCAATATCCTTCCGTTATATGAAACATTTGGGCACGATATAATGAGTGAATAAAGAAGTAACTCGATATAACGGTCGATTTTCTAATGGTTATGTGACCTGTAAAAAAACTCACGCGACATATCCAGACGTTACTGTTTACTGTAAATCGAACTGAAGGTTATTTATATTGCATGAAAAGATGTATTATTTCAAAAAGTACAGCATTTTTTTTTTTTCATCACCTTTTAGTATTCTAAATTTATGCCATATTTGACATATTTTTATTTAATTTATGATTATTTTATTTTATTAGAATAACTTACATTAAAACATTTTTAGTTGTTTTGAAGCCTTTTTTCTTAGAACTTAAAAAAGAAATTATTCGTCAATAAAACACCCACTTTAATAATACAGTGGTTGTTTATTTGTAGTCCGCAATTTGTGAAACAACAGTTCACAATTTATTGCACTAAAAACCACAGAACGTATTCAGCAATAATGATGGATACATTCATAACAATAGGTAGCCCCCTTTTTTTGGTTAAAAATTTGGAAAATAGTGTCAAATCAAGAATAGAGAGATTGCACAACTAGCTTAGTCCTTAGTCAAATTCGCTGTCTTGGTCATATTCAGTTACAAGAACTTCCAGAGCAGAGAAATCGCGTAAAATTAAGTAAAAATATCACACGCACTGCCGGAAATCATATATTCTCAGCTTCAAGAATTAAACAAATAACAGCTTTAAATAGATCGCATAGTAAATGTAATCAAAACGCACCATAAAACCTTTTTATTAGAAATTTTATGAGGCATTTTAAGTGATTCATTAACACTGCAGAGAACTGATTTGCATTTTCAGACATAGATGAAAGTGTTTATCACGTTGTTAATCGCAGGAATATGCGCATTGTTATGCAAAGACTTCTTAGGATGGATAAAAGCAAGATTTTTAAAAGTTACTTTATAAATATCGAAGGAGTGAGGAAGAAAGGGGAGTTTTCCACTGTTGACTTTTGATTATTACTTAGGAGGACAATTCAATATGTCTACCATCAGTGAAGTATTAATTCTATAATGACCATAAAGCTGGCCATATGTCTATCAATAAAAGGGTACTTGTTCAACATTTTTACAAACAAAAATGTATTTCATTAAAATAAAAATTTATTTGCTATATAATTAATTATTAAGCAACATAATAATTTAAGTCAGTTGAAAAAGGTGAATAGACTTCTGAACAATAATTAGATAAAAAATTGCTTTCTGTTATTTTAAAATAAATGAGAATTTTATGACCTAACGTAATTAGAAAAGATGAAATAACTGTTAAAGGTATCCTGGCAGTGGCATGGATGCTTGTTAGTGGTTCGGAATCCACTTTAAACTGTAGGTTCCAGTTTGTTTAGCCCTTGTGTGCACAAGATGATCATTGAGTGACAAACCAAATTGTTAAAGGTCATTTGAGTATTTTAATTTAACATATAAAACAAGGATAGCATTTCTAATTAAAAAATACTGTCTTTTTATTATACAGAAATAACAAAACAGTAAAATATATTTCTTTATTTAATAGGTATATTAAATAATTATTAAGTTACAACCATGTTATTAATTATTTCTAACATAATCTACTTTTTATGGGACTATATGGTAATTATTCTTCTAACTTAAATATACAAAAAGTGGACAAAGAAAATGGGTATAACACTTTGAAGAATGGAATATGGGTTTTGGTAACGTAGACAATGTTTAATAAAAGTAAAAATATTTTTATTTATATAAAAATAAAGAGAATAATATAAATAATTTTTCTGCCTTTTTATGAATACTAATATATTAAATGTTTTGCGTTACCGAATAAGAAGTATGCCAGCAATTATTTTTTGAACATTTGTATTTCATCCATGATTTCCTTATAAATGTTTCCTGGAGTATTTTCCACTCGTGGAAATAAATATTTGTTACAGTAAATAGTTTCTGAGGAAACAATAATGACCCAAATTACATATTCATAGAATGGTACATGGACGGCAAATGCATAACTCCGATGATTGCCTTTTTTTTTTATTTATTTACTGGTGAGTATTGACTCTGTACAAAGCGCGGTTTCCATTTCGTAAATTAACTCTTGGCGCTATTTGGCGAGGTCTCCCATTGCGCCAGGGTGGAATTTCCTCCCCTTACAACCCAACCGTAACCCGGCAGCAAGAGGAAATTTTGAATAGATTTTGGGAAGCAGGAGACTAACATTGTAAATGAAGGGCAGGCAAAGATGACTAGAAGCGTAAGGGTGGCTCACGTTGCTATATGGACATGACATTTATTTCTATTCATCAAGACATTCCACTGTGCAATCGACGACTAACTACCAGTCAAGTGAATGATCTTAAACAAGGTAATCCCTTTCTGTATTTTTCCCCCCTTCTTCAAAAGTCTGCCTTGTGGTCTGTTAGCAGCTGCAAAGGCCTGTTCTCCCCACGTTCTATTGTTCATGGTTTTGCACTAGCAGTGTCTAGGAATGCATGTGCTGTGATTTTAGAAGTTTCGTAGCTAAACTCGTGTCCTTAGATTTTTTTATTTATTTATAAAGACATAAAATTGATTCTTTTTATATAGTGCGTTGACTAGGAGCTATATTTTTGGCAAATAAATATTAAAATTTTAATAAATGAAGTTATAAATGATGAACATGTTACATATATAACATGCTCAAATTCAATAAATATATTTATTTATTGAATTTTATTGATAATGTCTAAAAACTCTCATTTATAAATGTACACAAAATTTTAAACACACACGCATAAAAGAAAACAAACTAGATGATAATATATAAAAATTTCAAAAACTGTTATAGTAAAATTCAAACTGTATAAGACCCATCTTTGATACTGCCTTTACAAATAAAAATATCGAAGTAGTTTTTATTTATTTTAAATGAAGAATTTAACTATAAAAGACTTATAAAAAATACTAAGTAACTTTTTAGAAACTGTTAATTCTCCAATTTTGTAAATAATAACAGAAGTTCACATACTATATTTTTAGCGCCGTTTTATATAAAAAGCATTTGCTAATACTAATATTATAGTAAATCTTCCGTTTATTTGATATAATTCAGTAATAAAACATTACAAAAGGATTGTAATTTATTTCACTTGTAGAAAGTATGTGGTAAATAGTAAACGATTTCTGTAATATTATTGTGACCATACTTCTATTTTTTTCGTGAATATGTTGAAAACAGTCTTGAATGATTTGATTTGATTATGATGATTTTTAAAACTAATTAGTAGAACTATCGCTATACTAGTACTTCAGAGAATATTTATTTTTTGAAGTTGTGAATTCTCACTATATTAGTAAAGTGTTTAATTTTAAAATTAGTGTTTTTTTAATGTATGCAAATTTGTATGTAATATAGCTTTTAAATGTCGAATCTGAATTCTGAATAAGTTACAATAGTGAATCAAAATAAATATTAAACTCGAAATTGATTAGGTGAAATGTTAAATTAGTAAATAATTTTATATAATACTTTTTTTTTTAATTAAGAAGAATTAAATTAGAATTATTCTACTGATAATTTTCAATCGCATTTCACGTATGAATAAATCATATAAAATACTCGTCAATGAAATTAATTTTTTCAGAAATTTAGACTTTTGCAATGTTTGATTATATTGAATACATGCTTCTATTTTCTTTCTGAAATGATGAGGTTTATTAGGAAGTTTGATAGAAGGAACATCATCTAAACGGAAAAAAGACATAAATGATACATATAACGAAAACATTGAAATTTTCCTCACATTTGAAGGACGTTTCTTTCAAAGATTCTTAATTATTTTACACTTAATTTTTCCTTGAAAGATTTGTTTGCTAGCCAATTTCTACCTTAGGACATGAATAATAGATTAAATTATTCAGATTTGAAAAAAAAAAAAAATTATATTGATGCTAAATGCAGAATTATTTAAAGCATTCTGCATAGTTCTTGAAATATTATGACCATAAGCTGATTTTTCGATGTTTTCCGTGCCACGATCATTAAATTAATTTTCTCGTTTTTGTCTCATTAAATTGAAATGATTAAAGAACAAATAAAACTATAGATATTTCTATTTTCATTATGCGATGTAATTGTTTACCTTTTAACGATGCTTGCCGAAGCAAATTTACATGCCATCACTGATGATGATACCTTACACAATAAAAAGCAAATTAATATGATAATCTTTAAACTAAATTATCTGCAATGGAGGGGAGATAACATTCAAATAATGATATCATAACATTTAAGTGCATCCTTTAACTGGAATAACCGTTTGCAAAACCAAACGAAAAAGTTGGATAAAAATTGTTTAACTGGTTTGAATCTCAAGATAAGCAATGGAATCTTGATAATAAGCTAGTTGAATTGCATTGGTATTTAATTAAAATTGAAAAATGTTATAAAAAAAATTTTTTTTTTTCTTTGACATTTAAATTAAGAAACATACAATAGCTTATTCAACGCACCAATTTATTGAAATGTACAACACTTATACCTTTTATCTTATGGAATTTTGTCATATAAATGAAAATTCCATTTTCTGTTTTTATATCATTGATTCACAGACTTGTAACGAGATGTGCAGACGGCGTTCGTTAACATCCTGTAACAAATAATGAAAGTTATATATAGGGTAAATAAATAATTTGATTAAAATTTATTTAGTAAGCTTTCAAATAGAAACATTAACATATGGAATGTTAGAATTTATATGCTTATCCAAATATGCTTCCTCATTTTAATGCAATAACCACACTACTTTGCTGAGCTCAATTAAAAAATGGAACAATGCTTTGGCAAACCCATAAAAATATCTTCAAATAAATATTTATAATAGCTAGTGTCTTGGAAAGTGTTGAGATTCTTTTAAATAAAAATTACGTATATACTATAGGTACCCAGATTCAAAGCTAGCGCATAATTGATAAAAGTTCAAATATCTGAATTTACAATAGAAAACATTGAATAACATATTTTGTTATATTAGAATGTTTACTTTTTAAATAAATTCCGGATCATGTTTCATTTTAAAAATCTGAAAATGTTAAAACCTATAATATGACTTTATATGCAAAAGCGGCATATGATGAAGGCTGTCTGTGCATCGCATCTTTAGATGAACGCAACGGAAAGGTTTAAAAAAAAGTAAATTCATTGCAGTCGCAAAGAGAAGTTTGTTTCTTTTAAAAATATTGTTTAACATTGTAATTTTGTAACAGCGAATGATCTAAATCTTATCCAAGTACCTTATTAAAAAATTTGCATTATTTCGGGCATTGTTTCGCAAACCAGAAACTGAAAATAAATTTCGCCTTAAAAATGGCATAAACTTAAAAAAATCCCAATTAAGGATGGGTGTTCATTTCCTTAAAGATTTGGATGTTTTTATACAATATTCAGTATTCATGCTTTTGAAGATAATATTCACGCAAATCAAACTTGTATAGTGTTTATTAAATCTGCAAAATTGAGACTATTAATGCTGAACACTTGCATAGTGTTTTTACCACTGTGTTTATTAGTTCTGAACTTATTACTTATTTTCCTCACTAATGATATAATATATTAAAATTCAACTTTAGAGGTTTTAATGTTACATTATTAACTTTTAATCCAATAGTTCATCCTCGAATCTTCATTGGCCAAATAAAAATGTGCTTGTATTTTTCTCCCAGAAATGGACACAGGCTTCAGGTTCGAATCCTGGCGGTGGCATGAATGCTTGTTAGTGGTTCGGAATCCACTTTAAACTGCAGGTCCCAGTCTGTTTAGCCCTCGTGCGCACAAGATGACCGTAGAGCGACAAACCAAACTCAAGAATGGATGTAAACAATGCACTTTACATCATTTTTCCTAACATCTATATTTGTTTATTTTTAATCAGGATTAATATTTAGGATTCTATTATTATTCAGGATTAATATTTAGTACATATGATGCACCTTTTTTTAATTTTATTTTATGCATGTGATTTGATATTTTTATGTCCTATGTTGCTGGATGAACTGGCGTAAAAGTAGTACATATAGCGTCTATTAGTACAGTCGAATCCGTTTTCTGATTTTCTATAGGAAATTTTTTTTTTTAATGCTGTAAAATATATTTTATATTTGTCTGTTGGTTAATTTAATCAAAATAGATTCATTAAAAAGGCATGTCGTTTTCCTGGGCCTGTCGTTATAGATATTCATACAATAAAAATAAAATTAAACGTGTTTTACCTTTTTGGTAAAGGAGTGTGATTTCAAAAATTTAGAAGTTCTCAAAATAATTTTCTTTAAAAGTATAAATCAGCTCCAATGTTTGTATGGCTTTTACGTATTAACATAAACGAATATATAATACATGGCTTGAATTTACGAGGGAAAAAATATCAGTAATTGTTAGAAATACAATCACATTTTCTTTTATTTACCATTTTAAATGACATAAAATCGGACAAAAATATTTCAATAAGAATTCAACAATTTTAAATTGTTCTAATGAAAGAAGGGAAGGGGATAACGCGAATTTCTTATAGTCGCTGGTAATTAACTACTCATTGTATTATAAAGAAATTTAATGAATCCATTTCACTATTTCTTGTAATTTGCAAAAAAGTATATATATTCATCTGTAATGAAAGACGTAACAATTTTTTTTTTTTTTTTTTTCCGATCGAATGAAGATCTAAAATTCATGATCTTTAAACGATAATTGACGCATTTAATCCAATGGTTATCGTATGCATTTCGCCACAATATATATTAATCTTATTTTTAAAAGTCATATTAGTAGTTTTTGCAGACAGATTGTTATGAATGTGATCTTGCTGTATTTTTAATGAAAAATAAACAAATATTTTAATTAATATTTCCTATTTATTTGCAAATTAGGAGATAACGTTAATCAATAGCGTGCTACCCCGCAAACATGGTTCATATCGAATTTATTTTTACCCAAACACAAGAGTGTTGGATATCAAGATATTTATCATCGATAAATGTTTGTTTCGAGAATTCAGAACGTATTATTACCGGATTGTAAAAATTATTTGCTTCTGCAACAAAGTAGTCGTGGTTATTATCGGACAATGCAATAAAGTGCTCAAGCATGTTCAGGGATGAATGTTAAATGATCAATAAATGGAAATCAATTAGATTATCATAAATAAAAATTGTTGCACTTGATTATTACAAAATTCGAAAACAATGAAACATTGAATCAATGTAATCACACACATTTTTAATTTTTATTATAAATGAAATAAGCTATATATATATTATATAAAAGTTGTATATATTAAAAGTTTCAATGTTATGTGGAGGAATGGTTCACTAAATTTCTTTAAAAGTATTTAGGCTGTCAAGAAAAAAGTGAAGAAATGCTTAGTGTTTAATAAATTTGTTTTAAATAATAATTTTGTTTTTGGTTCTATAATGTTACTTGATTTCCTCGAATCAAATATCATTCTAAACATTTTCAATATACCAATCTTCTTTATTTAAGTGAAGATTTTGACATAATCTTCTTTAAAATCGATGACAATCGGATGAAAATAATGAATTATGGCATGTAGAATGGATCAATATCACAAAAATAGTAAGTAAATATACATTTTCATGTCTTAACAGAAAATCATTTTTTTTTCATTCTTTACAATTATCTTCAACACGCAAAGGAGAAACGTAATGGAATTCTAAAAAAGTTTAATGTAATATTACTATACAGAAGGTAAAAAAAGTAAGTTATATAAATTAATAATAGCTAGTTCTATAATTTGTGTATAGATTTTAACAGAGAATAGAAATATCCATTGAAGTGAATTATAGTTTACAATATTTCACCATTGATAGACATCTCTAATTTCTGTTTCGTAATCATATTTAAACCATTTCCCGAGAAATTAAACATTTTGTCGTACGAATCAAATATCAAGATATAGGAATACCATTTATCCTGCATGAAATCAACTACTTAGAGTCAAAACACGCTAGCATGTAATTTGTCTTTCGAATATCTGACTTCTAAAGTAAATATGTTGAAATGATGCATTATTAATTTTGTTTAATTCCATTTCAAATTGTACATTTTTAATTTTTCTTTTATTTATGTCATGAGCATAAACTGCAATTGTCGGCTGATCTAAAACATTGTTTTCTTATGCATAGTTTATATCTTAATGCACATTAATTGGTGAATATTAGCTAAACTAGTCCAGCTACTAATTTTAATAAACTAGCAAAATGAATTATGAAAAAGATTATCCTGGATACAAAATCAATAATTAACTTGTTTTAGATTATGCAATAACATAATTTAAAGTTTCGTTTTGTTATTATTCTCGTGTCTCCTGAAAGTTACCATACTTCGGCAAAACTAACGCATTTCTTTATGTATATTTGTTGATTACATTATGTACCTTTTGGAGAAAAATCATAAAACCTCAAATATATAAATAAGATGCATGAATTATTATGTTAAAGTTATTGGAAGATTTCCAAGTATTTTCAGTCTTTCATAAATATACCCATTCAAAATCAGATCATTCGAGTGAATTACCTGAATTACTTTTTGACAATGATAGGAATTTAATGCCTTTAGGGGAAGTGCATATTATTTTTACTCGTTACAATCCATCATAAATTATATTAGAAGATCTTCGTAAATTAGCTCAGCACTAACTCAGTTCCCAATCAGAATATTTTATTTCGTGTTTTTTATCCATTATGCAATATAAAACAGTACCAGCCTGGCCATTACGAGTATGTATTGGCTATCGAAAAGTGGTAGCGTGACATAGCAGTCAGCATTAGAAAAGGGTATGTTAATTCGTCCACACGTGCTTTTGTGGTGTTGTTTTGGAGGGCGGCGTAACTGTGTATGCATTAGTCAGTAATATAACTGTCTAGCGTTGGTTGTCATGGCTTTGGGTCTGTTTAAGTTTACTAACATTTTTTACAGTGTTATTTTTGTACTATTAGTTTTTGCGTAGTTGGTGTTTGTTTGATATATAGGGATTAGCCTACAATTCTTGTAAAAGGGCTCGAACAGACAAACATCCTATTTTCAGTAAGTTATTGCACATTTTTACTGCTTAAAACTGGTTTTCATAAGCATCATTATTCTTTATACATGGATTAATCGTTTGCTTATGATGGTAAGCAAATAAGCGAATGTACGTGGTCTTTACGATATACCTGCAATCTTAATAAAATCGATTATAGGATTATTTCACTGCGTTATCTGTTTAACATCAATGTATGCACATAATTTTTTTAATATGAAACTTGTTAAAATATATTTAGAAAAAGTTCATTTAAGTTTGCTTAATAAATTAACGTAATCAAAGCCTCACATTTAATGTGAATTTGAATAACTCTATCTATACATATATTCACAAAACATTTATATAAAACGTGCCTTTTTTTTAAAAATATATTTCAGAATATGAAATCAATGTATTTTTAGGGCTTAGTTCGGGTATGTTTTATTCTTTTCCAGACGTTTTATCAGATCTTGAATTGAAATCTTCAACAAAGATAAAATTTACTTTTTTTCGTTACAATCATTGTTGCTCACTGATCTCTATAAAGAAGTAGGATGAAACTCAATTTATAAATAGTACTTATATAGTTTACAGAAACAAAACGGATGAAAAGATAAAAATTTTGTTCGTATATATTTCCTTATATTTAGTGGAATAGTTTCAATTACAATATATTGTCGTTGTTATAGTGCTTATTGTATATCGGTACAGGTTTTTCCCTCTTTAAAATTGGTAAAAAGCGACCAGTAAAAAAAAAATTATCTCGAGGATTATTGGCTAAAAAATATTTACTATTGTACTGAAAATGTGTTTTACACTTTTAGATTTGTATATTGTTTTGATAGATTTGCTCATCTTTAAACAAGACATTCCTGTGGTCTTAACTATGTAAGAAACCCCTTAATCTGTGGGCACGTTTGCACCCATTTTAAATCCACGCAGTTTTCTTGAGTTTTCTAAATAATGAAGTGTAAGATAAACGCTTACTCGGTAGCACTCTTTCCCCAATGGTATTTGTTTGAAATGGATATGGCAACCATATACCGACAGTGATGACTTGGGTGACCTTGACATCGACCCTTTTCGACACTGTGACCTTTATGGGGAGAAAGGATTAGTGATTAAATATTGCCCATTGTTTGAAAACAAAAGTGTAAAAATGAAGTTGAATCAGGAATATCCTACTTCGCTTTTGTTACTTAATTCGCTTTGTTATAAAAAAATTATTTTTTTGTGTAGTTCTTTATATTTTATACATAACATGTTACTTTTGTAGTCATTTATTAAATCTGTTTTTTTAAGTAACTAGTATGTTGTTGAATATTTGAATTTACGTCTAGTATTTAAGATTCGTCTCTTTTCTAATGAGCATCAGTAAATTTAGAACAATTTTTTAAAATATCAATATTAATATATAAAATCTTAATTTTTAAAAAAAATTTTCGTAAATATTTTTTTAGCAACTTTTTCTTTCTGTTTTCAAATCTGAGAGTTTCCTATTGTAAAATATGTTGTTTAAATTCGTTTAGGAATTTTTTTAAAACTTTGTTTTTATTAGTTGAATTCCATTTTTAGAATAGAAATTTATTTTTTTTAAGTAAAAATTTTACAACCCTCGTTCTCGGTAACCTTTCCACAAATCTTTGTCTAATTTTAATGTTTCAATTATGGCCCAACAAAACGCAGCAAATTGCCAAAACTGCGGTTTGTCGCCAAAAGCTATTCCTCTGATGCTTGTTATCGATTCGATTCCATTCCCTTACGGAATGAATTAACCATTTTCAGCATTGACATTCCATTATATTGGTCATTCAACCCTTGATTATTTTTGTACCAAAATGTATTAATTGTTCCTAATTAACAATTCCTTTTGATGAAGAAAAACACAAGGCCTCTAATTATTATTGCAATGAAATTTACATACACTGGGTTGCAGTTTCCTTTAATGTCTGAAAATAAAAACTGGTTTAGTTTTGAGCCGTTTAATTAATATTAAAATATAAAATATGTAAAAAAAAAAAAACTTTTTAAAGCACTGTGAAAGAGATGAAAATAGTCTGAGTAAAATAGCAATTCCTTCATATATAATAATTTGAATATTTTGTACCAGTGATATTTATAATCTGATTAATTATAACCATCTCACAATTATGTTAAGAGAAAACAGTGTTAAAATTATATTTATTAGGTGGAAGCAGTATTTATTTATTGTTTTTTTCTTCATAGTTAATCAAAAGTGACATTTAATTTGATTTATTAATGATAAATTTATATTTCCTCAATTTTTGGTATTGGTTTCCGTTGTACTTAAATCTTCAAAAAAAAAAAAAAAAAACCTGTTTTTATAATAAAACTACAAACCAAAATTAATAATTTTTTCAACTTCTGAGTTGTCTTAAGAAAATGACACATTATAGATATTAAGAATATAAAAGCATCCTATTAAATATACTGATATTTGATGTTTTAATGTGGAATTCGTATAATTAATAAAGCAGAAAAATAATTTGTATTAGGCCTATTTTTTTCATGCTTTATTGATGAATTTAATAGTTTTTTATTAATTTAAAAGAATTTTTTATTGATGCAACATCATTCTAAAGGTCGATAACATTATGCTGTTTCTATTCAGAATTAACAAAATTAGTTCAGACGAAAAGGAATATAATTAATTCAGAAAATAAGAAAATGCTTGAATTTTTCTTATTTTTAGGTTATTATATCCAGCTACGTTTTTTTTTTTTTTTTTTGTGAGGCAACCGAATGCAGACAATACATGTAATGCATGTACAGACACGTAATACATGTACAGATATGTAATGCTCGTAAAGCGAACCTAAGCATTGATTTATAGCCGAATTAATCCAGAATTTAAAATTTCCGTTTATTACTAATTTTGTGAATTTTCTGAACTATTCTATTTCTGATTATATAAAAAACATGATTTATTTATTATTTTGCTTATAGTTTCATTTCTTTTATTATTTATGACTTAGTTGATTTTATTTTGTAGTATTAATAGGCATTCATTATTTTAGATTTTTGTTCCCTCAATAACATCTGTAATTTATTTATTTTTTTATAAATTTTAGATGTATTGTAAATTATAATTGTTTATAGTTTCAATATGATTTAATTACCGATTTTGCGTTTTGATTTTTCGAAGTATTTTTAAATGTTATAAAACGAATAATGAATTTACTTATTAGAATAAACAAAGAAATGTATTTATCACAATAAATAGGATTTCATTTATGAGTAGGTCTGAAAGAAGTGAATCACATAAAGTGATTAATTTTTTCATGATACTGAAATATAGTACCTAAAATTCCATTTGCAATTTCATTTTCACACTTCCTTTGTAAATATCCAGGACAAAAAACAAACGACGACTTTCCAAATATGACACCATAATATATTTGTTATATCTACAGTAATATTTTCTGCTTTTTAATAAGAAAACGATTTTGTGAGTTATATGTGACAAAAATTTCTATTTATATTATTCAAATGTATGAATTTATGTATAAAAAAAAAAAAAACTGAGATGCTTATGGGCGATTAATAAAATATACAGCTTTGTCCTTTTATAGAAACTACGCGGTTGCTATAAAAGGACAAAGTTGTATTACAACTATTATTAAAACTTTCTTAGGCATGAGATTTCACAGAAGTTATAAATTTTAAAATTCGTTTGTGTTTCAAATTCAAAACTCTTAAACAACCATAGTACAATTTTACAAATGCCAAAGGACCACTTAGAGCTCAAATGATTTATTTTCCTTCGTTTAATCCTGTGTTTTTAGCCGCTTTGAAAGTGCACGCAACGCTTAGTAAAAAAAAGAATTTTTTAATCAAATATTTTCAATACAATAAACTATTATTACTATTATAATTTATCATACATATATTAATATCAACACTTAGATGTGAAGCAAAAATAAAAAAAAAAAAGTGATCTATTGTTAAAAATAAATTTTTAAGTGGCAAAAATGTAAATATTGCGCTATTTATTTATTCTATACCACAAACTTTTAATTATAAATTAACTATTGTAATTTCTTCGTACTACAAAGAAAACAAAAGCCATATGTAACTCAAAAGTACAGTAGCAAGCTTGCCAAGTTCTGCAAATCAATAATTATTTGCTCACATTTGTTGGTCATTCGTGATAAAAGTATCTGACGTTTTGCGCCACTGTTTAAATAGCTGTTATATAAATAAAGCTTTCTTGGATAAGTAAAAGAGTAGATGTAATATACTTTCGATACTAAGCTTTTGGTTAACTATTTCTTTACTTGTGATGCATTTGCAAATTTATCAAAATAATAAATGACATTTTTTTCTTTAGATATTTTTAGATGCACATATGGTAATAAAATCTTTTATTATAAATTACTAGTGTTACTATTGCAATTATTCGTATAAACGAGGGTTCAGTTCTTTTCACCAATTAGAATTGCAGAGGATTGCAAACATATACATAGCACTTGGAAAATTTGAGCTTCTATATGTGGCCGTTGCCGGGCCAGTTAGAATTCATTAATTTCCAGAAGGACGAATTATTTTATTTTTAAAATATTTTAATTTTCAATTTGAAATGAATTTTTATTTTATGCAAAAATTTATCCTTCAATTCTTGTCCTTGAAAAATTCTCTTCATGATGAGATAAATAGCGAGAAAATGACTGAATCAATATTTCCGAGTGATGATGTTTGGCAACAGAATTGCGCATTATGCATATTCCCAACCACGTATACTTAAAAGTAAATTAATAATATAGACAAGATAAGTTTCAATGAGTTTTTGATAAGAAAAAAGTCAATGAAAACGTCTAACACTTATAAGTGGGAAAAGTTCCATCTCGAACATCACATTACTGGGAACTCTTTTTAAAAATTTATTTAATATTTTCCAATTTTAATTCTATCTTTTTGAGAGATAAATTTTCTTAAATATAATATGTTCTAATTATAACTAACTTATGTAACGATATATATTTTACCATAAAAGCTATATTATTGAACTGAGTATGTACATCGTGTATATTATCAAAATAAAGGAAATATAAAGCAAATTATTAATTAAAGTTTTATCTTTTTATACATAAAATATTTTTGAACCTTGTTTATTAATAAAAGTACTTATTTTCTTTGACAATATTCATCGTTTTTTCTAGAAAAAAATACTTCGTGTTTTGTATTTGACAGAATTTTTTTCAAGAGTCAAATTATAGTCGGACGTATTTTTGTCAAGAGTCAAATTTTTAATTGTGTCGAGATTCAATGATGATTGCTAATAATATTTAAAAATATACATACCAATCATGACTTAATTATTCATAGTGGAAACGCAATATTATTTAAACAAAAACTATGAAGTTATCTAAAAGTTAAATTAATTTTTAATGTACTTATATTCTGTCCCCTGTTCTAAGAAGAGAAGGTAAAATTTAAATTCTTTTCTTTGTAAAAAAGATGCACCTAAGTTCAAATACCTATGTACCTTCTTTTCTCCCACATTAGCGATGCATAAAATTGTTTTTTTCAGATTTTTTTTCAAATGCTATTTAAATGAGAGTGTTACTCCTATTATACTCAGCATTTTCTATGAAAAAAATAAATTTGACCTGCATTATTCTTACATTTTATTATTTTGCCAAATTTTAAGAATCAACTTTTTTTCTGAAGCATCATCGCTAGGAAATACGAAGAATAATTTGGAGCGTGAAGAAGTTTTTTTTTCTTTTCAAATTTTTTTTTTTTTTTTTTTTGTAATAAATTTGTGAATATTATTTTTCATTTTTAGAAACAGGTATATAATATAATGATTAAATACATTAAAAACTTTTCTGCTACAAAAATGTATTTTTTAATCAAACCCAACGCAGCAAAAAATAAAAGTAAACCCAGAAAGTAAAGTTAATTAATTTTCTGAAATGAAATGAGTTTTCTTCCCTAAATAATGTTGAACTTTATAAAGCTCAATACTCTTAAATTTTCACTGTAAAAAAGTAAGGATATTTTTTTTGTAAGAAAAATTTTCTTCTATTCACAAATAAAAAATTAAATATTATCACGAAAATATTTTAAATTTCAACCATCACCACCCTCAGTATCAACGGAATATTGATTTTGAGAAAATCCCACTTTCCATTTTTGAAGAATATGAACCAAATTTACTCCGCAATCGAATATTTATTTTAGATATATTATAAAATAGCATTCTTTTTAGCCAACTTGAACGTAAACATCCTGCTCTAAAGGGAATGAGTTATGCCCAGCTAAACGGAAAATTTAATATGCAGTATTTATACTCCCAATTCAATTGCCCATCAATTCAATTACGCAGCGAAAATAGATTTTATGATCTGCGAACTTTTCCCGGTCTGAAAGAGAAATATTTAAATCCTATAAATTATTTATTTTTAAAAATCGATGCAATTTTCTAAGTATTATATTTTAAATAAGGTGTTTCGATGTTTACTTTACAAAATGTAAATTTTTTTTTTCATAATTTAGTGGAACTTGAATTGGAAATTTTTATCTAATATTCAATTTGTTTTTATGTAAATTTTTTTAATGAATCGTCATTTATTTATTCCGTCTAATAAATGTCCTTTGGCCAAATAATTTTACAAGCTTTCTACCAATGTCAATAGATATATAAATTTTTTAGAGAAAGTTAATTCCTTTCTTAAATTAGCTTCTTATCCTAAATCTTTAAGGTGATGTCATTTATGCATTGGCTGCAATTATTTTTGGATTCCAAAGGGGAATGACAGAAAGATAGCTTATTAACTCAGTACTAAGCATGTTATTTATAGTTATCGTTGATGTTTTCATTTCAGAAAAGTAAATCTTGTTGAGCTTCTTCAAAATAAGATGTCTTAGGAATTAGCCACTCAACATTATGTCAATCGTATATGTATGCGGTAAGATATTTGTTTAATTAATCTTCTTAACCGATTGTGAAAGTGTCACTTAAATCTGGATGGATACTGTATTTGTTTCTTTGATAAATTGCTCATAATTTGATGCTGCAATTACAAAATAAGTT
This sequence comes from Caerostris extrusa, assembly GCA_021605095.1. NCBI lineage: Eukaryota > Metazoa > Arthropoda > Arachnida > Araneae > Araneidae > Caerostris > Caerostris extrusa. Next base: position 154,834 of record BPLR01017589.1, read on the forward strand.
AATGAAATTATAAATCGTTATTAATTGTGCGATCTGCTGTCTACAGGCTTTCTATTAGAAAAGTTACTTAATTCATAAAGTTCTGTTTTGTTAATTTTCTATTTACATGTCAGCTTTATTATTTCCAGTATCTATTCTAAATCTATTTAAGTTAGTTTTTTTAGATTTATTCAAACGCCTCCTTTTTCCTAGACTTTCGAAATCAAATGTATCCTGCTACAGTCTAGCACTTCAAGGTCTTTGCCATGTAGTGGTCAGTTGAGTTACTACATTATTTCAAGGCTAGGTTTAGTTCCATACCATAATTGTCGCTTATTTGTAAATTTTAATATTGCATGACTCGTTTGTTTTCGAAATCTTCTTATCGTGAGATTTAAATATGTTTAATTGTTTTTCTTGCATCCTAACCGTCAGAAGGCTCCAATATTTTGTTGTGTGAATGTATTTGGTGTATTTTACGCTGAAGTGAATGCTGCATACTTGTTTTATCAACTCGCATACCCGATAATAAAAGTGGCACTTCTATCAGGGTGAATCTTGTTCTGTTTATTTGCCTTGATAAATAGGGCGTTTCTAGAAGAGATATTGAACCACTAAACATACCAGGAAGGGTCCGTTTAATAAATAAATATTAGGATCTTTTAATTTTTATCGTGGATCTTTATTTTGATTAAAGTTTGTTTTTATAGAAATGCATTGCATTTAAATCGTGCACCACAGTTAGAGTTTGAGCTAAAAAAATTCATTTAAACAGCGACTATATGGTACATGAGCTTGTCAAACTACGGGCCTCATATGTGTGCAATTTACTTTAAAAATTACTAGTTATGCTTTGAAAGTTTTTCAGATTTTGAAGAAAGATTAAAGCAGGGAACACGATTCAGTTTTAGCTTAATAAAAGCTAATATTTAAATGTTAGCAAACATTGAATAGGATAGCTTTCTATTTTTACTGCATTTATTGCAGTTTTATTGCTGTTTTTTTTTAATATCTGGGATATTACCAAAAATTAATTATTTAAAATTGTGGGAAACATCGTAGACGTGTTTATTAAATAATGCGCATACGTGTTTGTAATAATAAGTATATGAACATCATTAGTATTAAAAGAATTGAGAAAAAACATTTCAGTAATCACTTTTGCGCTTTGTTGCTACAAAAATCGAATGAAATACAACACTTATTGAACTAATGCTATATCACGCATCAGATTCATTGTTTATATATATATATATATATATATATATATATATATATATATATATTTCATTTTTTATATAATATGTTTAATAATTTTCGAGTTTTTTTTTTTTTTTTTTTTTTTTTTCGTGGGGGGCCGCGACTTTCACAAATCTATGCATATCTGATGGGTGCTAATATTTTCTCAAATGTTAATATTTTCTTTTTTATTTATTATTGAACGTCAATATATGTAGTCATGTCTTTCTCTTTTCTATTTTTTTCCCTTGATTTTCCTCCCCCCCATGCAAAATAATATTCATAATTTTAAATACAAAAGTTGATTTTATTTATATTCCTCTAACAAGATGTGCTGTAATGCTTTTAATATCTTAATGTGTAATACAATCAGTGAGAAATAAGATTTAAGAATGCAAGTATATTGTGCAGTCGAATCTGTTTTTGTGCGGAGGATAGGGACCGCATAGAAGAAATTGCATAAAAAAAAAAAAATTTCTTGAATCTTCATAAGCAGCCATAAAATATATGGTTTGCAACAAATTAAAAAAAAAAATAATTATGCGGTAAATAGAAACCGCATGAAAAAAGTCCCACGTAGAAAATATGTAAATCAAAACCGCACGATATACCTTGCATCTAATAACATTTTTGGTAATAGGATATATGAGGTGGGCCATCTGCTGAATTATTTTTAATTTGCATGTTATTTTGACAGTCATCTGTTGTGTTCTTTTTGAAGTAAATTTTTTAATTAATTTTTATTCGTAATACGCATTTGATGGATTTTTTTATACACCGCACAAAAAAAGGACCGTATGAAAATAGATTTGACCGTATATAGTAATAAGTTTTCCTCACAGCAAAATGTATGAGTTAAAATAAAATTAATTATTTAAAATTTCTAGATCTGTGAAAGTCGTTGCAGATACAAATTTTTAATTCGAGAGTGCAGATTAAATAAAGTGCATTATGTATCCTATATTTTCATTTTTTTTGTTTTCTTACTAGTTGCTTTTTATATAACCTTTTTGTTTTCTGCTAATTTGATTGTTTCCAAATATAAAAATATTGATTTATACATACATATCTTTTATTGTTAAATTGAGGACATAAAAAAAATACTTCGCTAATAAATAACATAAAAATTCGTATTGATAATGAAAGCAAGAAATTTTTTATTCTTCTAAATAAAAGAAAGTAATATTAAAAATCAACAATCATTTTTATGTCTTGAACTATTTTTATGGCATTTTTTGTCATAAAACTTGGGCACACTTGCTGGAATTCCATTTAAGGAACTGACTGATGTGCTTTTGGGCAACATACTTCTATTATCTAACTGGCTGTAAGAATTTTTTACTGATTTTTCCCTTAATGTTTGATGAACCAAATAATGAACCAAAATATGCGAATTCCCGTTTTTCCAGCATTGGAAATTTTATAATTTTCCCTTTCGATTAATTGATCTTTTTTGGTGTTTTTATTTATGAATTATCGCATAAAGTTTTTTTTTTCTTCCTGTGCTTTTTATGGTTAAAAATTATCTTCGGTAAGATCTAAACATTGGATACGATCACAGGTTTAGTAGTAATTTTTATACGATTTGATCGTTAACGCAATATTAGTTTTCTTTTAACTTAGCAGTTTAAAAAAGAACTGGGAATTTTCTTTTGGAATTCCCAGTTAGAAAAAGAAATATATTTTTTTTTTTATTCAGTAGGAAAACTTTAATCTATTATTTGTAGTATGAGGTTTTAAAAGATTAATTTTAACTTATATTCATCTTAAAAACTGAGTAAAATTTAAGCATTGTTTACTTAAGCGAAATCAAAAATAATGATTGTTGTAATTTAAAGATTCTAGATAAGGAATCAAATTCTTGGAGGTGATCAGTTTAACCTCAATAACTTGGGTTGTATTATAATGGTCCAAGATGAAATATTTTTATAGTTCAAATATCAAAATAAGTTAAATTTACAGAGAGGTTATAAATATTTCTGTTAAATCGCCTTATAAAATTAATAAACACATTTTATACACATTACAAATGACTTCGTTCTATTTGGATCTGCAATTTAAAAGAAATTACAACAAAATTGGTAAACATTTTAAATTGAAGAATAGCAACCAACAGTATTTATTATGGGGGGATATATTATTATTCTCTATTTCTTGAGAAGTAGTTTGAAATATAGCACTTGATCTGCTTCCATTTAAAAGATTGAAAATGCGGGAAGAATTCGTCTTTGCGTATTTGGATTGGGGCCAAAACGTGCCCTGTCTATTCGGCAATGTAGTCGCATCCTGACGAAATGACCTCGAATTTTTTATTTTTTTCCCCCATATCTAGCCTCTGACGTCGGGATCGTAATTCGTTAACTGCAACTTTCTTCACCGAAGGGTGTTTCTCCATGAATTGATCACTTTATAGCACGAAAGAACACGGTTTATACCCAATGAACTTCATATGTCTTGTAATACATTAAAATGTATGATTTTCACGTTGTTCAAAACAATTTTTAGTTTGAAGTAACATTTATAACATTTTCCTTGTTTTGACCATGATAAATCCATTTTTAAATGAAAAAAGTAATGATTTTCAAATTAATAAATGTACGTTGGCAAATTGAAAATTTTGGAAAAGTCGAAAAATTAGTTGTAAAATTTAAGCTTAAGAATTGTTCTGTAGCTTAAAATCTACATGTGAAGTACTACTTAATATTTCAGAAATGAATATAAAAATAATTTGGCCTTTTGTTAACTCTTTACTTGATATGAGAGACACATTTGTTGTACCAATGTCTGTTATTGCATTATAAGTTGTGATAAAATTAATAAATAATTCCATTAAATAATGTTATGTCTAGTAAACGTCGGATAAAGTTTTATTGTTCGAGATATATTATATAAATTGGATGCTCTTCGCCAAGCCTGGCTGGAGAAGGTATAAAAATTTAATTGGTATGCTACTATTTTATTTTTTATCTAGATATATTATAAAAGGAATTGGATTACTAATAAGTAATAATTTTATATAATAACTACACAATTTGCTTGATAAAAATTTCATATATAACTTTTGGATTGAAAGCAGCCCTTTCAACGTTTAACTGCTAGATGAAAAATTTTCGAAATAGGCGTGGGTATTGATCCTCAAACTATCTATCTGATATCATTTATATCTCACCCATTTAAAGAACATAATAGAAAATTTGCATTCAGTCTTTGAATGACTTCATTTCAAATTGAATACTAACCGATCCGAGGGCAATTTTCTTAATCCTGGTCATTACCAGTTCCAGTATCGAAGTAGATCCTCCAAAGTAATGGCAAATTATGGGTATTCCTTCACCAAAGAATGTGGAACAGGTGCAATCCTTTTTGAAAGCATGTAGCCTAGTATCAAAGATTGATTATTCACTTTGTTTTAAGATTTCTCTTTCTTTGAATAAATTTACAAAAAAAAAAAAAAAAAAAAAGCCACTTGGAAGTGTGTTGAAAAGAAGAAATCTTCACTTGAGTTCATAAAGAAAAGTTGAAAAGTTTCATTTCGCAACAAATTGATGAATTTATGCCGTTTGCTGATCGCATCAGAAAAAAATTATTCCACTATGGGGAGGGGGGCATTTGATGTGATTAGATATTTGAAAAATTTAGGATATGTCGAGGGAGCCAAAATTACAGTGGTTTCTGACCAACAATCCCTGAAATGATTGAGCTTTAAATCACTGACAAGTCGCTTTGCTATTAGTCCTACAACCTAAAAGATGAAATCGTCACTCTTGCTACTCTAAATGTTTGTCTCAGAGCTTATCGTGTACTTTCCCTGCGCCTTTGCCATGAAGCCTTTCAAACAAATGTGCTAATTAATCCTATCAGGATAAATGATCGGCCATCAAAGACTTCATCATCAAACGAATTTCCACGTAACAGTCAACAATGCGAAACTTCTCCTGGTTCCTTGCCAAGACGACTTCAAAGCCAGAAATGGAGCCTGTTATGCTCTAACTCTATCGGAATTATGGGCACTTATGAATAGAAGATAAATACTACTTTGATCCTGGTACTCCATCAATGAACATGCATGATTTCTTTAACCTTCCCTTCAAATAACCAAAGAATGTAATATTTTCCATGTAATTATCTTTTGTTTTTTGTTTCATGATGTATGTAATATTTTGTTCCAGTAAATATCAAAATCACTTATATAATTATTTGAATCATTGCATTAAATTAGCATATTATATACTTATATAAATATACGTAACATGCAGGAATACATATATTTATTAATATCAAGATAATGACGTCCTAATGGAGTGGTTGGTAATCAACCTAATGAAAATTTATCAGAAATTATACGAATGCAATGACAGATAAAGCAAAATAATGGAGTAAACAACATTAATACTTTTTGCTGAAAATATTAAATAATCAATTATTGTAACGGGATAAAACTGATGCATAGAATTTAAATAAAGTAATGTAAATTGGACATTATTATCAAATTTAACAACCGGAGATAAAAATTTCGAAGTTCAAGATTTTTAAAAATATGTTAATTGCATCCTACTTCCTTCAAAACAAAGGCACATAAGATAAGCAAGGGCCGAGAATGGTGCCATTTGCTGAGTGTGCATCAAGTTTGGGTGTCTGTGCTGTTTCCTATACAGAAAAAGTGACAACTCAATCTTGTTAGTTGCTAATTTTGCTGGAAAGTATATCAGTGGACTAAGGTTAAATTAAAGGCTAATCGTATAATATAAAATTTAAGTAAAAAATGTTAGTAAACAGCACTTTATTTCGAAAATACTTTCTTAATCTTTTAATTTCATATTCTTTTCAACTTCCTATAATAGGGTCACGAATTTTTAGATAATGTTAATTTTTTTGTTGTTGTTGTTAAAAATGCGAATAAAAAATTTTATATTACAGCATCCATAAATATTTGTCTATAATTTAATAAACTTTTACTGGTTGCCATTGTGTCTATATTGAATTGATTTTTCGTTATGTGTTTGATGTAATTCGAAAATATTGTATACAAATCTAATTATTCTTACTTTCTTGATTCATTTTTTAATAACTTATTTTCGACTCAAATTAAATCCTGTAGGATTTCCTTCTACAAATTTAAATGTACGTTCTGTATGAAATATAAACTATATGAAAATGAATGCATTTACTTGTACTATGAAGTTATAATTTCTTTAGAATAGAATTCTTTAAATAAAAATGAAGATAGGGGAATAGGGTATGGCCGTAAGTTTTAAACTAACTTTTCTTCTGGAGGATAAAGTAATTTGGACTGACAAAATTGATTTCAATGCTAAAGAGCAAGGCAAATCGATTTTTCGAAGCGCCAGTTTTGTGTTACTTCCGTGATGAAATGGGCAATTTCGTTATGAAACTTCAATTGCTTTTATGCGACGAAAAACAATTTCACTGACTTAAAGAATGTATTAGCTGAAAATTTATTGCTTGAAGTACCACTTAGTGTCCAAAGAATACATCTTCAAGAAAAATAATGTTGCTATTCATGTTTCAGTTTCAACAAAATTGTGTTTTGTGGCCAATAAAAAGAAATTGTTGGACTGACCTTCGAAAGACCGTGGTTCTTATATGGAGACTTAATGGACGTTTTCAAAACATATACCAATACACTAACTTGAAATAACGTCCTTCGAAATTTAGTGATAAAATTTTTTATACAAACTAACAACATATACTCTTTCAATTTAATTTAAATAAAATTTTGGTTTAAAAATACAAATAATTAATTTTTTTCTAAAAACGGAATAACTAAATTTTTTAGAATTTATTTTTGGCCAATATTTTTGCTGTAGTTTATTTCACTATTAGTAAATTAGTTTCTGCTTTTATTTTGAAAACGATACAACAAAGTTGGCATGTATTTGTTTTTTAATTGTGGTTAAAAATTTTAGCTGGGAGAATAATAGGATTATGCAATTTGTTCTTTTTGTGTTAACATATCTATCCTATGTAATATCACCCGATTTGCTGTTTCTGATTTCCCGACCTACAATCAACTGATTGAGCTACTGTACTATCTTGTATCTTACAGTTTTTCCATAACCATTTACTACCACTTCACCTTTTTATAAATAACTGCTGCCTGTAGTACAGAGGTTCTCAGCGGTCGGGGTGCATTTCAAATCGTACAAATAATTGTAGGCACATTATATACAAATTTCTGAGAAATATGTTACAATATTTAAGTCAAATATTCGTGGAAAAAATAATGCAATAAAAAACATACTGAAACGCACCTTAAGTGTGTGTGTTTATGAGAAAATGTGTCTGAAATATCTTAGAGATTTCTTTAATGTTGGGCATATATTTGAAAGGCAAACTTTTATTTTCTCGTCAATACATTAAAAAGTTTCCTTCTTTTTACGCTTAATAGTGGTGAGGGTAGAAAAATCTAATTCTCATAAATATAACGTTGAAAATTGCAGTAAAATTTTCAAAGCTTTTTAAAATATTGATAAGCATTCTTTTTTAAAAGTGGGTGTCAAGAGACAGTTCCTTACGTTTAATCGTCAATTCCAGATCTGTGGACGTAACTATTAGTTCGTCTACTTCAGCTTAGATTAAATGGTCAACTCCACAACTTAGAAAAATTGCTGTGGTAGTTACGCTCTAGTTTCTCGGAAACATTCTATGGTGCATAATCGCTGTTTGACACTTATTACGTGAATAAAAGAAGAAATAAGCAATCAGAAAGGTTAGTTGTTTACAATGGTGTTTGGACGGGAAAACTGACAAGAAAAAAAGAGTAAATATATTTAGTTTTATATGTGGACACACATTTCCCTGAATACCACGGGCGCACCCTTTGAGAACCCACTGCTGTAGTATTTTTTAATTATGAAGTAGTTCTAGTTTAATTCTAGTATTCTAACCAAAACAATTTAACGATTTGTTTTTGATTTCATTTGCTGTGACTGCTAGATGCCTTATAACTTACTATTTTTCTCTCTGCCGTGGCCTTCCGGGGCTGGACTCTAATTCTTTAAATTCCTTATATTTCATGTTAATAAAAATAAGTAAGAATCATGACTTTTCATTTATCGATTAAATCCAATTTGCTTTCAACTACATTCTGCCTCCGGGCTTGCTACACAAAGTCGGCAAGATTGTAAAATGTGAAAATTTTCTAAAAGACTTCAAGTTGGTAGATGGGTTCAGTTTCGGGAAAGCCTTCGGTTATTCTTCTCTGTGTTCATACTTCTATCATCTTTTTTACCGGTGCCCTCTATTCCTTCTCTATGTATTCCATTTTTTGAAAAGACTTCGGATTTTGGTTTTCATGTCTTTCACCCATTTGTTCATATTCTATTTTGTTTTTCATCGTGGATTTCCTTGTTCGTTGTCCTCTAAATTTTCTTCGTTTCGATGTTGTCTTTTTCAAGAATTTGTGTTCCGTTTAAATATCTGCACTTCTGAGTACTGTCTGCTCGCTTTCCTATAGTGTATTTTTCCAACTTTCAAAAATTGTTAAATGGATGTGAAGTGTTCTTCTGAACGTGCATTTGTGACACCAACAAGAGTTTCGTCAAAACAACTAGTATAAATTTAAGACCTTGATGATAATGTAGCTTTTGTGTTAACAATTTCATAATTTTTTCCTACATTAATTAAGAGTACATGTTTTTCGATTTGCATGCGTTTTGTATATTATTGATGTGAAAATTAATTTTTATTTTTACGGAGTATCGTAAAAATTAATTAAATAAAAAGTTAATTTAACAAAATAGAGAAAAAAATATTCTACAAAGGAATATTCTTTTTTAGATTATTATCAGAGATTATATCAAAGTCAAAATACAAATGTAAAACAACAGGAAAAAAAAAAAAGAATGTATTTAAAGAAAATATTAAGTACAATTTTGATAATGATAAAAAGATTTTATAATTTTGATAATGATGTAAAATACGATTGAATGAACCTTTCTATATATATATATATATATATATCTGATGTGACTTCAGATTGTCAATAGTAAAAAAAGCTGAATATTATCACATTTTGAAAAAGATTATTGTTAAATCTTATTTTTATCTCTTTGCATGGGGATATGTTCTTGCATATCATATTGATTTTATAACGAAATTTATTTTAAATAATAGCTTAAAAAGTTTGAAGATTTTTAAAAAGTTACACATTTTTCCAAAGATAGTTTACAAATATTCCATGAACTTTTTAAAATTATGTGTAAAACTAAAATTGAAAGTTATTTTAGTTATTAAACTTTTAAAAACAGGAAAGTTATTAAACTTTTTACTCATATTACTCCTGTTTACATATTATTCATAAGAAAATAATATTGTTATTCTATTATCAAAATTGTTGTTCATTTCGCCATTCATTCTGTTAGGAACTTCATTCATTGCGCAATATTTGTTTTATTTTCGAAAGTATTTTTACTATTCAATTCCAAACTACTTTATTACATTATATATTGTCCTATTTTCAATTGTATGTCATTTTGAGTACCAGCTCAGAATCCTCTCTCTCCACATTGAGGTGAGGCCTGACTTGCAATCTTGCTAACACTGCATGCCAGTTTCTTTCGGAAGAGGGGATATTATGTGATAACGCTCGGCTGGCTCTTTCTGATTTTCCAATCTTCAGTCAACAGATTCACTTATTGCTATGATTCCCATTAACCTTGCATTCTCACATTTCCTCATAACCACTTATTGACTTCCTGTTATAATTAATCGCTGCCTTAACATTTCTGTTAATGAATTTCTCTTATTCTTCAATTTCCTAATTCTTATGTACTTATCAAAACACTTATAATGACCTTTTTTATTTCATTCATTAAATCCTCTTTCTTACCCTTCAGAATTATTGTATTCCGCTCTTTCGTGGCCTCCTGGAGCTCCATTGTCACTCTTTAAATTCCTTACAAATGTTAATAAAAGGTAGTTAAGACTCGTGACTTTTCAATTATCTGCATAATCCACTTGGTCTTCGACTACACTTTGCAGCAATTTTGAGCCTGCTACATATATTTAGCTGAACAATTCTACTCATATCCTCTATTCTTTCTGTCAACCTCAATATTAGAAATAATAAATTATTATTCGCAATTAAAAATTCTTTTCCCTTATATTTTAGCAATATTTTAGCTAATTCCCGTCTATTTTAGCAATAAAAATATTATACCTCAAACTGTTGAATGAAAAAAAAATACTTCAGCATGAACCTGAATCGAAGATGTATAGAAATTTGAGCTTGAAATGTACGTAAATAGAGGAATGAAGTGCAAGATGAAACGAAACGAATTGTGTAAAGGCATAATTTTATCGTTAAGAATATATTGAACTAAATTACAAAACGGCAATTATCAAGTGCTTAGTTTTTCAAAGGTTAACGTACCTTAACATAGATTGAAGTATCATTGATTTTCTCATAAATTATAACACATTTTTTCAGTAAAGTTTCTAACATTGCTTAGCAGTTACAATACTTTAATAATGCTTTTCTAAATATTTATTTGAATTATCAAAAGCAGCATTGAATATTTGTTTACCCAAAATTAAATATTGTAAGTGGTGGAAAGAAAAGAATAAATGAAGATTGTACCACAGTTTGTAAATAGTGCAAGAGGAAAATTAAATGTATTTGTGTTTATTTTAAATAGCTACAAAATATATTGCAGTATAGAAAATGCTTTGATTGAAAAGGAAGCTTAGTGCTCGGGAATGATTTATTTAAAAGAGTATCTTATTTTCAACATGAAATTTCCCAGAAACTTCTAAGGAATGGAATTAATCTGTTTTTTTAAACAAAGTCATTGTTTATGATTTTTTAGTAATCTTTTTTAATAACATCTATTAAAAATTCTATTATTTTTTGTTTTATATTATTTAAAAATTTGTAAAATATTTTACAGATTTTATATATAAAATTGAATTTTCATGTAACATTTTTAATTGCGCAATAATCATTAAAAATATACTTAGTAAAGTTTTTTATTTTTTATTTTCAGGACCCAGTATGAGATTAAAAAGGCACCTGTTTCAACGCTATCCATTGTTTTTTGTGTGTTTTGTCTTCTGTGGTGCGGTTGTAGTCTACTACTTTCGGTATGAATTAGATGAAAAGATATCTTCCCAGTTCTTAGCTGATGATACAGTGACGAATTTTTTAATTGATACGCCTGGTTGCCAAATACCAGCATGGGACCCATGGGATGATACCGTTAAAGGCTTATTTCAAAAAGTAATTAGTCCTTATAAGTGCTCTGGTCAACCATCTTTCCTAAGAATACTGCCTAACGGTGCGGTAACTGTAGAAGATGCTCTACTCCAGTATTATTATGAAGTAGAACAACAAAATGTTTCCTGTGTTTATCAAGAAATACTGCGCGATACAACTGCAAATGATGATGATGTAGATAACCATGTTTCGTTAGAAGCGCCAAAGATTCTTTTATTTGATAAACCATTGGAGATAGACTTTATGAAAACAACCTGTAGACTTCGTGAACAGGCCAATGAATTTCTTGAGTTCTTACCACTAACGCCTCTAAAAACTGAAGTAGAGAAACGATGTGTTGATAGAAACACCAAAATAAAAGTACAAAAACCATTGAATGTCATATTTTTAGGGATCGATTCTATATCTCATCTTAATTTCTTGCGCCATTTTCCAAAAAGTCAGAAATATTTGTCTGACTTCTTATCTCCAATAACGATGGAAGGATACACTAAAGTTGGTGATAATACCTTTCCAAATCTTGTGCCTTTATTGACTGGGCATTTCTACCAACATTACTATGATGAAGTTCACAACAAAAGTATGTTTTTTGACGATGTTGAGTTTTCGTGGAAAATATTTTCGAAGTTAGGTTACAGAACATTATTAGCAGAGGATGCACCCAAAATTGCAACTTTCAATTATTTTAGAAATGGCTTTAAGTCACCACCTACTGATTATTATTATAGGCCATTTGCTTTGGCCGTTGAAAAGTCTGATTTAAAAGCAAAAAGTAAAAGTCAGTGTTTTGGAAGTAAGATGGAAATGGAAGTTATTTACGATTATTTAAAAAGTTTTACTGATACCATGGGTCAAAATAGACCATTTTTTGCTTTCTTGTTTCTTGCTAGACTGACACATGACGTTTTCAATTACGCCGGTTATGCTGATGAGCCAACTTATCAATTATTAAAATATTTAAATGAAAGCAAAATATTAAATAATACAATGTTAGTATTCTTCAGTGACCACGGAATACGATATGGTCAAATACGAAAGACGCGTATTGGGCAGTACGAAGAACGGATGCCCTTTATGCATTTTATCTTACCTAAGTGGTTCCTAAATGAACATAAAACGCTTAAAAAAAATTTGATTAAGAACACTAAACGACTAACCACACCCTTTGATATTCATGCTACTACGTGCCATTTAGCGAGTTTAATGTCGGGTGATTTTCAGTGGGATTCCAAACTGAAACCAGGAATAAGTTTATTTAGAGAAGTACCTAACAATAGAACTTGTTCCGAAGCAGGTATTACACCTCATTGGTGTACATGTCAAGTATCAAAATCTATACCCAAAGACGAATCTTCTGTGCAGAAAGCTGCTGAAACTGTGATACAGACTATAAACACGTGGACAAGTATTCACCAAGATAAGTGTGCTATTTTAACTCTCAATCAAATTCTTGATGTTCGTGTAACAGCCAGCGGTAGACAATCGCGTAATGTTACAAACGAAAAAGAAACAATTAGTCAACCATTTGTAAACTATCTTGTTGTTGTATCTGCATCTCCTAGCAAAGCTATTTTTGAAGCAACCGTGCGATGTGAAATGTTAGAAGAAAGTCAGTGTGAGGTTCTTGACGACATTAGCAGAATCAATGAATATGGAAAACAATCTGAATGTATATCAAACACAATACTTAAAAAGTTTTGTTACTGTTAATAAATGAGAATGTATTTTCGTTAGGATATCTGGGAAGTCAAAAGAAGTATTCAAAATCAATGCTGCTGCTTGGTTTTTACAATATCAAAGTAATGTGGAATTATTTATAAGTCTGACAATGAAATAATTTGCTTGGTAGATTTATAGGATCTAGTTTAATTCCAAATTACTTAGTTTTACTTCGTAATTGCCTCGTGACTCTGAGGATTTCGATTTTATACATAAAAATACATGCGACATCTAATTTTAAGATTGTAAGTTATAAAGTGTCAATATTCTTTAGAATTATTTGAATTTACTTAATTCTTTTCATTGTTGATTAATGATATATTATTTATTCAACAATGTTATTGGTGATGTTCAGCTTAAATTTTAATTCAAAATTCATGCTAATGTTAAAGTAAAGTATTTGAGTTATTATGAGCTAAAAAATAAAAGAAATAGAAAAAAATATACTACATGAAGTTAAAATTAAAGTGACGCATGTATAACTTTGTTAATCTTCCTGTTCATATTCAGTATTTTCTCTAGTTTACGCATTTCAGTCTAAATATCTTATATTCACTAATTCATTCATTCATTCATTCAATCAATAATTTTCAATCTGATTTCTTTCTTTTATTAAGCTCAGCTTATTTGTAAGTTATAAACTAGAGTTCTTCCTATTTGCTTATTTGAAAGTGACGAACAATCTGATTCCTTTGTAGCACTAAGGATATCTAAAAATTGCTAAATTGCTTTCTCATTTCTTTTTTTTTTCTTTGTTGTACAATTTTTCTGTTTAAAGTCGTCTGACATTAAACTTTCTGGATTATTCACCAATTTCATTTAGATTGGAGTTCATTATATAAGATTTCCATTATATACGATTTTTTTTTTTTTTTTCTAGTTTAAAAATGCCTTGCTATGTATGATATAATTAAACGGCAAATAACATTTTTGCTGTTAATTTCTTATAATTTGCGAGAGGATTTAAAATACAGAAATATTTCTGTTCGAATATTACGATATTCATGTTTTTATGTCATTGGATTTGTCTTGTGATTTATGTAATTTGTTTAACCTTCTTATTTCTTTTTACAGTACAAACATCATCAATGTTAATTTTAAGTTAATCAGCACAATATTTGTAGTTAACTTTTATATAAGGTGACATTTTTCAACAGTTCTTAATTTCTAATTATGGTATTTTTTTTTCATTTCTATATTGTACCTTCGTGATTTGATGATATAGTATGTTGTGTTATCGCATTACAAATTGGTTGTCGACCATGTCTTCCGAGTTTATAATTCTCTTTCCATTAAACATTCCATTCTTCCATAACAGGATATTACTGGTAAGTTTATATAATTTATAACAGATTTGCTTAGTTAGAAGATTGACACAACCTTTCTAATGAATTTTTTTTAAATTTCTTGACAGGATCTGAGATTGTGATACTGTTATTATAGAGCTTAGTGACACTTAACTACCTAAAAGTGTGGGTGACATATAATTGAGAATGTCATTTACTAGAGGTTTTTGTTTTAGTTTCGTGTAAATCTGTTTCCAAAGGATCATTGATATATTTATGAAATATGCGAATTCGAATTAATCTGATCAACTTTCAAATATTTACGAAATATTAATGCTTTTGTTCATCAAATAAAATGTTAAAATAAAAAGTTTCTATATAATCCAACCTCACTTTTATGATTAAAAAAAATGAAGATTGATTGATTCTGAAAAAAACAATATAAATTTCTTGATTCTAAAAAAAATGAAGTAAACTCTTTTCTAAAATATTGTTTTTCTATATTTCTAGTTCATAACTTAGGCCAGGTTTATGCGATGACATTGAGCAGTATTAAATTAGGTGTGAAATTTATTTGGATCTCTGTACTGGATTTATATGTACTTCTCCAATGCCTTATCTTTATGGGCTGTTTCCTGTTCTTAGACATAAATTGCCTTAATGAATTTCATGTACAGAAAGTTAAATGCCATTTCCAAAGAGGAATGTTTAAAAAATATTTACGCATTTAGAAAGGCATGTTTATACAATGGCTTGCCATTTGCAAGAATCTTAGAGCTGGCTTATAAGCTTTAATCAACACACAATCTTGGAATCCGCCCGATAGACTATATAATTATGCCTTGCTACTTCAAAATAAGTATATTCGTTGATTTCAGGTTTATTAATAGTTTGGACATTTACATTATGTAAACTTCATTTTTATTATTCACATAATATTTGTGAATTTAAATATAAAAATCATCATTTTAATTTTGGGTATTTTATTTTTACTTGGAAATATTTATATTTAAAATTTACTCTTATACATTTTGTTTATTTTATTTTTTATTTTGAAGAGCTAAGTCAATGGCCTTGGAGCATTCTTCTTCTATGATGCAAATTACAATGTATTATTGAATTTTATGTACAGTTGTTGTTATGTAATTCATGTGTAGTAAAATTGTGTTTTGTAAAGAAGTTAACCATTTTCTTTTCATTTTTAAAAAAATATATATATATATATTTTTATATCCATGTCTCTGTAGTCTTTATTTTTATTTAAAATTTTAACAGAAGTATAATTAAAGTTTATTTGAACTGAAGTTGTACCAGATAAATTAGGATAAGAGAAGTATAAGAATATATTTTAAATACATCAGTTGTTTTTTTGCAAAGTCTCTTACAGAATAACTTTTAAATTATGTGAGTTAGACTAAATGTATTAAAAAGTTTTCAGTTTAGAAACACTTGAACGGAGAAAAAAAATTCAAGATTGAAAAAATTCAAACCAACGTGTTAATAAATAGTTAGAGAAAAAGATTGGAACATTTACAAAGAAATATATATAAGAATTAAAATGGAAACGGGGCCAGTGTATAAATATCATGGTTGCAAATTGTAGTCGAAAACCAAGTGGAATTTGCTGGAAAATGAAATATCATGAGTCCTTTAACTTCAGTTTATTAACATGTATATTTAAGGAATTTAAAAGTTGGGGTCCAGCTCTGTGAAGTGGTGAAAAACACGCGTCCATGAGCTGCGAAAGTTTCAAAGCGTCTGAAGTCAGAGGGAATGAAATCATAAACAAATCACTAAAAGTGTTCTGGTTATTATCTTGCAAAGGGTATGGGGAAAGAATTGGAGAGAGCGGAGATAGGAGTTAATTCAACTGAATCTGTTAATTGTAGGTTGGGAATTCAAGAAGAGCAAAACGGGTGTTATTACATATATAATCTCGACATGTTTTTAACAAAGGTTAGCAAATTAACTCTGAAATTTTTGTAGGTGTCAACTTTCTTTGTTACTATTTAAATCGCATTTCAGTTTTAAAAAATTTTTGTGTCCGAATAATTTTTGTACACCTGTGTAAAGAAAAATGTAGTCGGAGAAATATTTCAGTTAAGTTTATTTCAGAAATTTAGAGGTAAATTGGAGTAATTTAAAATCCAGGTTTTTTAATAAATTTTTATATTTAGTTTAAAGTATTTTCATCAACATAATGGAAAAAAAAAATAACATTAACGTAATTTTTATAGATGTTAATACTTTTATTTTTTAAATTTTACCATTATAGGTCGCAGATTACTGAAAGAGTTTTTCTAAAAGTATTGATTTTTGCATTGCTGTACTGTACATTTCAGATTGCTGTATGCCCTCCAGTAATAGATACCGGATTATAGTCAATTACTCATGTAGATCTAGTTCGACTTTTATTAAAAAAGCCTTGACTCAGTGCTTGTTGCGGGTTTTTATATACATTTATCTTTCTCAAAACATATATTTTAGGGACCTGGTACGTATACACCCCAATCTCCATTGTGTTTTCCGGTGTCGTTGTATTATTTTAACCTAAAGTCGTTCAGATTGCATGGCTATAAACTACCCGGTACGAGAAAAAGGAAAATTTATTAAAGAGAAGTTTATTAGAATCAGAAATTATTAAATTAATAATAATTTATCTACAGAACGATATATATGCTGAATAATGATGTAAATTATGTTAATAAATCTATTGATATGGCATTATCAATAGATTTATCAAAAAAAAAAAAAAAACTGTCCAAAAATCAAATTTGAAAAACTATTTGTTACATCAGTGCATCTCCAGTGTTGGTTTCCTTAAAATCTGTTATCGTTTTTCTACAATGCGATTATGTAATGAAATAAAATCATGAAAACAAAAATTGCTATGCATATAATTATCAAAACAACTAAATTTAAATAAACAATATTGGACATTTATATTTTTAGATAAAGATGTGCAAAATTCAATATTTTCCATTGTTAAAATCTCAGTATTTGTTAACCGATACTTGAATTTCGCCGATTCATTCACAGAATCTCGCGTTTCACATTTCAATTAGAAATGTTTGTTGTTCATCACGAAATATTTTTCAATGTTTATTGTTGTTGCAATATTTGCCCTTGTAACGAACTATTAGAATGACCGAGGGATAGAAAATGCAATCCTATACTATTAGTTTCTGAATGTAGTTTTTGTATTAAATTGTAATCTTATTTTTTTTTTTTTATTACCTGCATAATTAGTTTGCTAGACATCATTTTTAATCAAATCCATCTTCTATATTTTTTATGCAAATTTTACAGAAAAGCACTTTTTCCTAATGTTTTTTTTCTTTGTAAAGGGAGAATAATTTTAAAGCCTTCATGATGACATATTGAAAAGGAATTTTTTTTTTCAAATATATAATTTCTTTATTAATAGCATTGATATCATTAAAAACTTACTAAGTTCTTCAGTTTTTATTTCACATAAAATTGAAAAGAATCCATCTGAATTTTTTTTTTGTAAATTAATATCTACGTCTATTAAAAAAAAAATGAGTAGAATGGATGGTGATTGTGACAATATTGCGTTAAAGCTTCTGACATTGATAATGGGGTTGCCTGCTGGGGAGTTTTCCCAGATTTTCTTTATATATGATACAGAAATGCGGTCCAGTTACCCCTAAAAATCCTTTCGGAAAACAATACCCTCCTTTCATCCCTTGTCGGTGGACTGTTCGTCGCACACATCAGTAAAAACATACACGCATCCAAAATAAAGTCTTAAACCTTTTTTTTTCTTGATATCAGACCTGAAATATGTTTTATGATATCTATATTTAACTTAATACTGTTAAAATCCTTACAAAAATTTCAACTCAACAGCGAAAGCTGTTTTTAAGTGAAAACAGGATTAATCTAGCTAAAGTAAAACGCATTTTTAGTAAAGTTTGAAGATAAAAAAAGCGTTTTATGAATTTTCTGTAGTTGGATTTCTTATGGATTATAAGAATGGTACACTGAATAATTCATTCATAAGACTTCTTAAGTTAATGGAAATTGTTCTACTAGAAAAAAATTCTAGAATAAAAATATCAACTAAAAAAAAACATTTTAAAAAATACGAATAAAAGGAATAAAAAAAAACCCTTTTATACTTTTACAAATTCTGTTAAATATATTCTTAAATGTTATAAGAATATATTTAACAGAAATTATTATCTATAAGAATATATTTATTAAATTATCTATAAGAATATATTTAACAGAAATTATCTATAAGAATATATTTATTAAATTATCTATAAGAATATATTTAAAGAAATTATTATCTATAAGAATATATTTAACAGAAATTATTGTCTATAAGAATAGACCAGTTTTAGACCTTGAGGAACAATGATTTTTAAAACCAATGGCCCTATAGTTTAAATGCAACTATATTTAAGTGACTTATTTTCGAAAAATTATGATTCTTAAATTTGGCATCTTTTAATTCATCAAAAGTTCTAGACCATAGGTGTAAACGTTTTTGCAGATCGTGGACTGCATATATTCACTATTACAGAGTTGTCTACCACAAACACCTGTACATATATAATAAAATTTAGATGCATAATTTTACATTAATTAAATAAGTTTCTAAGTATGGGATTCAATTTTTAAAATCCAAAAGCATCTAATAAATGGCTTATTAAATGTGTTTGAAAATTTATGTATGTATATTGACCCAAATAGCCTTGCATTCTTAAAGACATTATCTAGCAACAGGCACTTTCTTTAAGTCAATTTTAAAAATGGAAAACATGTTTTTGGAATCCCATTAAATAATCCCATGCATAATGAATTCTTCAAGATAAATAAAAAATGTCTGACTAGAGTCTTGACAATATAATTGGGACGCTTATTATTTGGGGTAATAAATAAGTAAAAAGCAATATAAATAAAATCTCTTCATTTAGAGTAACTACTTATTCACAAAAAAGTTCTTATGTCTTAGTTTGCAATAATTTAGAAACATTTTTGAAAACATCGGTTTGCCTCGTGTTCCACTTATGGATGCCACGAACAGCCCACCGACGTACGATGAGGAGGGACATTGCCTTCCAGGAAGAATTTTAGGAGTAATTGTCCCACATTTCCATGTTGTATGGAAGCAAACTTCCATCAAACAGCCAGGCTGTCTGCTGGAGACACTTTGCAGCTGTTGCCACATTCGTCATCGAGACTCCTTACAACTGAAAGCAGCAACTGTAACGGACGTAGTCAGCGAATTCAAATCTGAGTCCTCTATCATTCTAGCTACAAACATTACCATTGGGTCTCGAGTCAGTGATTAAAAAATATTTTTCTAATATTTAAATGATTTTTTTTCATATAAAATTAGAGGTGAATCATGATTCATGTTTTAATCTTTGGAAAAAATCTGAAAATCTTTCGGAAAATTACCTTTCATATGAATATTTAAAAGTAAAATTGACTTGTGATAAGGTGGGCTGCTAAAAAGCAATCACTAATCGTGGGCTGGTCATTCCTGCTGTAGACTGAATTTTAATATTAAAATTTTTAAACAGAGGGGATGTAAAAATAATAATAACAATAACACGCTAACTTTAACTATCTATTTTTAATTTAAGTGCAAGATTATTATTATATTCTTCCTTATATTAAATTGAAGTCTTTAAATTGATTTTGCGTCAGTTCGTCAGTTATATATATTTAAAAATTATAAATTTATATTTTGAATGCGACTTTACATCATTATAATTTTAAAAAAATTATTCTTTTTCGAAATTTTTAATTTGTTCCCATCCTTTATCTGTTACTACTTTGAAAAAAAAAAATTCAGTAGAATTTCATAAATTTTTTAAAAATCGTTCCCCACCCCCTTTTGGAATAAGATATTTAGAAGATTTAATTTCTTCGCATTATTTATAGAAAATAAATAAATGGTTAGACCATGATTTCATGAAGATAAGTTCATTATTATCTGTATTATTTCCTTTTGTTATGCCTTAAAAAAGAAACAGCCAAGATTTATATATATATATAAAAAAAAAAATTGTCTAAATTTTGTTTATTTTAGATTTCTGGCAATAGATGGCGATACTTTACAGCGTTCTTGAACTTTATTATCCAGTAAGATTTTAAGTTTTACTGGCCAGAATAACGATTTAGCAATCAAAAAATTATATATTTTCTTTGCTGTCTGTATCTAAGACCATATGCTTATTCAGCACTTTTTTGCATTTAAAATCTTTTAGAGTTGTAAATTAAAATACATTAAAAACAATATTCGATCTTTTATTTATTTATTGATATGCATATTTTTTTTTATATAAACCAAACTTATTTACAAATATGAAAGATTTAATAAATCATAAATGTGCCATTACGAAATTATATGTTTGGTTTTACTGTGCTTTTCTTTTTAGATTGGATGTTATTATATCCAACATGGAAAGTCTATCAAATAGTTGACCTGAAATAAGTTGATTTGTTCCACTTGTACAAAAACATTCTTCATAATAATTCCAATTTATAAAATGATTAAAAATATAGACATAAAGCATTAAAAATATTTGTATCATAATTTGTTATTGAATTAAGAATTACAAATAAAATTCTTAGCCCATTGTCAAATAATTATAACTTTATTGATCAAACACATATATTTGTGGCGCTATCTCTCTTGTGTGATAAGTACATTTTAAGTTTCAAAATGTTATTTAATAGAATTAAAATAATAATAATAATAATAATAATATTTTCTATAAAAGGTTTTTTAAAAAATTTCTACTTTTATTTACAAAATTCTATGTTTCTAGTACTGAATTCTGATCATTTATTTACAAGAATATTCTGATAATGATGTATAAAAATAATTGTACTAAAAACAATTTTTAACAACAAAATATGGAATAAATTCCATTTTCAATAATTAATATTTTTAATAAAGATTAAAATCTGCGATATAATTTAAAACAAAATGTGACATTTTAAAGACGTTGTTTTTCCATATTTCTAAATAATACACAAGATATAATCGTTGGAATCATTTTAGCCTCTTAACACATTGAGTACTTTTAAGATTCACTTAAATAGTCAAAAATAATTTTGAAATTCGGTTTTTTGTAACATTTACATTTCGTAGCTTTAGCTACTAAATCTATTTAGCTTGTTAGCCTTATGTTGGAATCTTTTAAATCTGTCAAACTTTGGTCGTGGGTGCCACCGCAATTAAGGAATCAAAGGAATGGCATTTCAGGAGTGTGTGACTTGAATAACCTTTCCTACCAAAGAATATTCTGGGCTTAATACTCTGAAAAATTCGATTTGCCATACTTGACTAGAATTGAGCTGATCCACGGTAAATCAAAAACAGAGTGTGCAGAATCCAGAAATCTAGACGAATCACATAAAGAAACCCCCCAAAAAAAAACCCGCTTTCTATGTTTTAGTTTTGATTTCTGTAGAAGTTTTCACCCCAGGATTTATAAGCTAAGCTATATGGATACTATTTAACACTAATACTTAAAAAAAGTAGAACAAAAATAGTTAGGTACGCTAAAAAAATTCATTATTTAGTTTCAGTTTTTATTAAATATTAAGTAATTCCAACTTTAATTTGATGTAATCAACGTCATAATAGAATTGTAATTCACTTCATTTTTTAAGAAACCTGTGGACAAAATCCGCTGCAAAATTCTTAAGTATTCAAGTTGTATTTATCCTTCGAACAAAAATAGTGTTGTTGTTTTCAAATGCCGGTACATTGGCCTAAGGTCGTTTGCCAGCAGAATGGTCGATTCAGCAATTCCTAGATAGCACGAATGTTACATTGCACTCACATTATGTTACCAAAATTTGAAACAAACATACCGAAGAGCAGCATCCTACTCCAGATCAACTGAAGGTTTCTCTGGTCTATAGATTTATAGTACTCCTTACGGCATAAGCTGGGTTCGACACTTCTTGACGGATTCCGAACTGAACTCACTTAATTTCAAAGCCTAATGAACTACCATCCAGACAGCTCTGGTCTCTAAGTAACATAGTTATGACAATGTTCTTCACTGACTTGTACGCAAATTTAGAGTGATAACCAATATTCAGATTAAATTTCTGTTTTTGATTCCGAAACCAAAATGTTGTTTCCTTTCCTTATATGTGTTTTATAACTCAATTGGTTCACCCGTAGTATTCCAATTATTCAGATGCTCCTCCAGGATTTTGTCTTAGGGATAAGACTCAATTAAATAACGTGTAATCGTTTATGAAAGCTCAAAGGTCATACTAAACGTTAAGTATTAGAAAATGTATATGAATTGAAATTCTACATATTAATTATTTTATTTATAATTTTTAGATTGCACTAATTTGATTCAAATACTTAAAAAAGAGAAAATTTAATTTAATTAAAAATTTAATTTCTAAAAAAATAAAAGAAGCAATTTATAAATTAAAGTTCAATTTTCTTTTCGTTTTCGCTAGCTCATTGATTAAACAGTTTATGCAAGCTTCAGTATTTCGATGAATATATAATAAAAAGCTAAACCAGAAAAACGCCGGCTCAATCAACACATTCAGGCGTGATCATAAAATAACTCATAAGAAAAACACTGATTAATGAAATACTTATTATTTAACTAAAAACAATTGAACGTAAATGGGTAGTGGCTATAAGTTTGAACTTGTGCACACATTTCATTTATGGGCTTGTGTGGGGGAGGGGCTCAATCCCCCAGAGTAAAATTGATTTGATTGATTAACTCCTGAATGGATTATTCCCAATACGATCGTATTACATTTCGGAACACCAAGATTTAACTGTTGCGAAAATTAATTGTTGATTTTTGAATAAAATGAGTATTTTGGGTCACCTTGTATTATTTAAAGCAATCACGAATTCTGTTCGTGATATTTTACATCTGACAACAATCATTCTATCACGATTTCTTGTTGTTTTACATATATTTTTCTCGATTCCTTACTCAAAAGATTGGTAAAGAGTTATATGTGTATTCCTTATTACCACTTACATTTACTTCCTTTTATTTTTAAAATAATGTGTAAAACTGAAGATATTTTCTGTGATAAAAACAGCGATCTATCATATGGTGAACTTGAACGCTCCAGCGATGAATCGGAGGATTATAGTTTTTATTCCAATATGCAATCTCAAATGGCTAATTTTATGCATCAATTTTTATAATAAAAATTATTGTAAATCAAAAAGCATATGAAACTCAGAAAAATTCTTATAGCACAATAATTTGGAGTTACAGAAATACTTTTCACCACTCATCAACTGCTCAATATTACTGAATCTATATATCTGAATCTGCTCAATATTGCTGAATCTATATATCTGAATCTGCTCAATATTACTGAATCTATATATCTGAATCTGCTCAACATTACTGAAACTATATCATGTTTTTAGTAAATCCAGTAGAATATTACTATCTCTACTGGCTTTGGTAAAAACATGATACTAAACATTTTCTTAGATGTTTCTAAAGCTTTCGACAGAGTCTGGATAAGGGGTATTATTCAACAAACTCATTTCTTATAATTTTCCACCTTATTTGATGAAAATCATTCATTCGTATCTTACTGATAGAAAATGTGTTGTTTCTGTAAATGCTATTGATACTACTGTCAGAAATAGTTTAGCCGGAGTTCCCCAGGGTTCTCTTCTAGGCCCCTTTTTTGTACAATATTTATATCAAAAATATTCTTCAAAATACTGACATTAATATTTATACAGATGATACTGCCGTGGTTTGTGGAAATAAAAATCCTCATTATATTAAACATTTTTTGCAGAACTATATTTATATATTTATGACCTGGAGAAATGGTTGGTTCGATGGAAGATTCAATTAAATGTTGATAAAACCAATGCGGTTCTTTTTACGAGTAAAATTAAATATATATTAATCCAAATATAATAACGCTATTAATTAGTCGAATGAAACCAAATATTTAGGTGTAATTTTTGATAAAAGATTATTACATAATTCTCATATTAACACACTCAGAAATAAATTTAATAAATATGAGCCTATTTTTTACCTCTCTTATTGACAGACCTTCAAAACTTTCTACTTACAATAAATGATGTACAATTATGATATTCTAAACAATTATGATATTTATCTATATAAAAATCGAAAACGACCACGTGCCTTTTAAATATCATTAATCACGATACCTGCTAATGTGCGCTCTTATGAAATATCGTTGATGGTTGAGGTTCATCCATTATTTTTAGTTTTCATCCTATAATGATCTTTTATAATATAATTGTAATGTTTGTTTTTATCTTATTTTTCAATTTTTTAAAATTCTCTACTGGTTTTAATATTCTATGGTCATTAGACTGAATATATATATTCCTATATTCCAGATAGAATATATATATTCCTACATTCCTTTCCTATATTCCAGATAGAATATATATATTCCTACATTCCTTTCCTATATTCCAGATAGAATATATATATTCCTACATTCCTTTCCTATATTCCAGATAGAATATATATATTCCTACATTCCTTTCCTATATTCCAGATAGAAGTTTATGACTTATTCTCAGCCAATGTACTTCGATAATTGACCGTGATAGTGATTGTGATTGTGATCGTGATCGTGATCGTGATACATGATTTTGTTGAATGTTTTTGTTTGACGTAGGAATGATGATTTGATTTCTTATTTTCTTTGAATATATTTCTTGCTCTTTCTCTTCTCAGTTTCTTTCATTTTCTTTTTTAATCTCTTAATTAAAGATAATTTTTTCTCTTTCATTTGTGAAGTAGGCCACTGAATTTAAAAAAGTTATGTCAATTTTCAAAGCGAGAAAAAAAAAAATAAATAAATAAAAGCATTTTAAATGTGTAATTTTAAAGACTAATTTCGATACGTGAAGTAATAAAAAATTTAACTATCTAATAAAATTATATTATAAAGAGAAGGAAATAAGCATCTTAAATAAAATTGAAATTAAAATGAAATAAAAGTTGAGATTTAGAAATTCGTTGCTTTACGCATTTAATTCCTACATTAAATAATTTAATTTATATATAAATGAGGATCGATAGCGAACTCTCGGATAGAGTGATGGAATTAAGAATTAGTCTGTCTAGGTTCAAATTCAAACAAAGAAACAGAATCGAAAGTTCCGTGTAAAACTTAATTATAGGGCCCTTGGTAACATAGGGCTTAACTATAAGGCCCTTGTTTTAAAATCTTTCTTCCTCAAGGTCTAAAATTGGTCTACTCTGGATATGAATTTAAAAATGTGTTTAATAGAAATTTCTAAAAGAATAAAGTATTTTTTATTTCCTTTATTCACATTTTAAAATACGCGTTTTTTGGTTAACATCTCTTATTCTAACAATAAATCTAATTTTACATAAATCTAATTACACACGTTTCATTCCCCAAATTGGTTAAAGTAAGAGTGTAATTACAGTTAGAGTGCTTCTAGAACTATCTTCATTAACTTAATAAGTCTTATGAATGAATTATAAGCATTCATAAGATAGTGAACCATATTATAATAAATTTAAGGACATGTTTTCACATAAAGTTATAAATATCATAGTTTACCTTATATGCAAATAACATTTAAATTATCTTGCATAATTCAGTGCACCATTCTAACAATTCATAGGAGATCCAACTAAAGAAAATTCATATAACGCTTTCTTTTCTAGAAACTCTACTAAGAGGCGTTTACTTTAGTTAGATTAATCCAGTTTTTCACTTAAAAAACAGTTTTTGCTGTTGAGTTGAAATTTTTGTATGGATTTTAACAGTATTAAGTTAAATAAAGATATAATAAACAGACATTTCAGCTCAAGTAAAAAAAAAAAAAAAAATTAATTACTCAAACAAAATAATGCTAATACCTTTTTATTTTGGATGTGGGTAGGCTTTTGGAATAGGTTTTACTAATGTGTGCGACAACAAAAGGACGATAAATCCATAGACCAGAAGGTCCTTCAATTAGGCTCGAACAGGAAGGTGTGAACCTATCCTGTAGATGCTATTCGTGAGGTGCATATTCATCTCCTCATGTTATTGTTAATGGTACAGTGTGGATGAAATGTAGCAGGCCTTTCGTGACGCATTAGAAGTTATGCTGAATTTGCTGATGATCTTGCTTTCTAGGAGCGAAGGAATTCATGTTATAGTCCTGTCATTTAAAAACAACGAAAATAAGTTATTAATATTATACTATTTATTTTCACCTATTTTATTATTTGTATTTTATTTTGTCCTATTCTTATATGAAAAAAAGAATGAAAATGTCCCATTTAAAAAAATTGGAAAATTTGTTTTGAATATTTTTAATGGAATTGTAACAAGCGTTTTGAATGTACTTTAATGATTTTGTTTATTTAAAAAAAAAAAATTAAACTGATTTTTTTTACCAAAACGTTTTAATTCGACTTTCAAATCTGACTTGACTTGATCAGGTTTTTGAGATTTAAGCTCGCGTAAGCTGCTTTATCTCTATTTATCCAATTGTTAACAGATTTCAAAGCATATAACTATTCAGTAGCATAAACGTATAACATTATTTGTTTATTTCTCTATTATATTTAAAAATTAAAATTAAAAATGTTGTTCACAGAAGTCCAATATCAAGTCCAATAATAATACTAAATATTATGATACGTAAGTATATGATTACGTAATATTCTTAGAATTATACAATAATTTATATTTTTTATTTCAGTAACGAAAAATGAAAAAAAATTCAGAAACAAAATTTTTTTTTGAAAAAAACAACAACCCCAATGATCTTTAAGGGCTAGGAGCTATCAGTGAAATCACTAAGAGGTATATAAATATGATGAATTGAAAATTAAAAATGATTCTGGATTCATTGTCATTTATTTAGAAAATAATAGATTAATAGTACCTTCAACAATAGTTTCACAGTCGTCAAGCTGGTTATGTGAGTATTTTCTAGTTTGTTTCTTTAAATCCATATCACAAATGTAAGTTAGTTCCCATTAAGAAAATCTCTAGGAAATCATCTCTTTTTTAGAGAATAATACTGGTATTATTTTTTATTGAAGTTATCCAGAAGATCAGCTGTTCTTGGTTTAATGATTTTCAAAAATGCCTCCTGTAACAGCAGCCGTAACTTTCAGAATGAAAGAGTGATACTAAGTTCGATAATCAAAATTTGAAAATTTACATTTGTGTTTTAATGTCCAACGGGAATATGTAGGAAAATTTACAATAAGGATGCACATTCACATGTCATAAAAATGTGAAACAAATGTGCCTTTTTACGATTTAATTACATTTTTAAATTAAGAAATAATTTTAAAAATTAATCCTTAAGCTTAAAACACGATGTAATCTAGGCTTGATGCTAGATTAGTTTTAAAATTCACTATTTTAAAATATTATTTTACATATAATATGAATTGGACTATTTTTTACTCTGCATTTATTTATCCACTTTCTTATTAGTTTCTAACCAACTTTTAACAACCCTTGGCATTTGAGTTGCTAATGAGCGGTAACATCTTTTATAGAACAGTTATGTCACTGTGATAAATAAAAAAAAATTCCAAAATTAATTTATTATTTAAACGTATTATTAAAGTAAGAAATAAAACTTCTGATGCTATAATTATATGAAAAAATATGTATTTTCAATTTAAGATAATATAAGCTAGATTAAGAGACATGCATTTAAGAACTGGGGTGCAAATAAAAAAAGACGATATTTTTTCAACGATATCTATATGTTAATGAGATGAAAATCTTGATGAACATAAGTTAATTATTAATTTAGCCTTCTGTAAATCATTTATTTATTTTCAAAAATTTCATCCCAGGTCTTTTCCAACCACTAGTACACAGTCTAATGTTGCAAAACTCCAGCTCTCTTTCAATGTCCACAACTTTTTTATTTTCTTATTAGCTTCCATTAGTTTTGTCAATTTTTGTTGGAAAAAAAGTATTTTAGGTAGCGGTTTTATAGAATTGATTTTTATGAAACTTTCGAGAGGTGGGGGGAGTTATTCATAGATTAGAAGCAGCGACCTATATTTCGTATCTAGAAATTTTAAGTTATTTTAGAGTATAATTCAGGTCTGCAAGGTATAATTCATCGCTTTAGGCAAGAAATTACGATGATTAAAAAATTCCAATCAATTTATAATTTAACTAATTTCTATAGAAATATTCCATGCCAAAAGTTAATTTTGTTTTCTTAGCTGGCATAGAGGTTAGCGAAAAATACTAGCTATTAGGTGTAAATTGAGGGTTTCTGCATACTGTTCAGTGAAATTAATGAGATATTTTGAATCTTACTATGCTTATGATTATTATACTTAATGATTATGTGATTATTTAACTTAATGTTCTTATGTTCTCACTGTGCTTATGATGAGTGATCTAAGCTAATAGATTTTCCATAAAAGTTAGTCATTGTAACAAGATGCACAATCTCTACGATGGAATAAAGCATTGTTGTTTATATAACTTGTCTTTAAGAATTAATATTATCATCAGATTTATCGGTTCTAGATTTAATGTAATTTTAAAATCATTTCGTAATCTGAGCATATTTTTCTTAAAACATTGCTAACTCTTTTCATTGTTTAAATCCATTCAACCAATGGATATTTTTTTCTGTAACCTTCTGATTACAAAGGAAGCAATATCCAGATGAATAAAAAAATAATTTCAAATAAAGACTTTCTATCCTCTATTGCAAATTACTTAGAAATTCGTTGGCATTCCCGCGAATCTTGCCAATGAGGAAGAAAGTGCCGATAGCGTTGGGTAAATTTTGCATCTTAGAAAAGATAATCACCTTTCGTGCTTGTGTAGTTGTACTTAATTTTTTTTTTTATGTATGCTTTCCGGTTAAATAATATTTTTCTTTTTTTGAATTTGATACTAGAAGTTTCTAATGGGTCTCGGTGGTATTACTCGAATGCTGATAAAAATCTATTTAAGAAAAGTTCATGTTAAAGCTTTCATTAAAGTTGATTTGGCACCCAACAGGTAATATTTCATTTAAGCCTTGATTTTTCGAAATTTCTTTGAAATCTAAATATTCAAATACGTTAGTGAAATATGTATTTTTTTATTTTTGGAAGGTTTAATCATCGTGATTAACAGTTAAATTCTTTTATAATTTATACTGTTCATTTATAAGGTGGATAATTTATAGAACAGTATTCTTTTATGATTTATACTGTTCTATAAATTATCCACCTTTTATTTGTTACTAATCGAAATATTCAAAAACGACACAAAACTAATATTATTTTCATAAAAGCATAAATTTTTAATTGTATATTTTTTTTTTATAAATAAAATTAACTATTATTTTTAGTTTGCTATGTTATTGACTAAAGTTCTTTATTTTATAGAAACTTATTCGTAATGACGTCATTCGTTGTGGGATAAACAAAACTATAAATTATCGAATGGATTTAGTTTATATTTTAAGTTATCTTTATAGCTTGTTTTCATACAGGGTGGCTTTATCTGTTCACATGAGCAAATAAAACGTGAACAGGAGTTTACGATGTACTTTCTATAGTTCAAAGAAACATTTATAGGAACAGTCATACCAAATAAATATAGTAATAAAAACGAAAATGTTCTATTTTTAATTGCATTCAATCTAATTTTAGAAATTGTTTGATTGTATTAATACATCAGACTGATGAATAGAATAAATATTTGTTTTTTGGCATTTTCATTTCGATGTATAAAAAGGAATAAATTTAATGTAATTTTAAAATCATTTCGTAATCTGAGCATATTTTTCTTAAAACATTGCTAACTCTTTTCTTGTTTAAGAATGTTTGATTGTTTCTTTTCATTGTTTCATTATGTAATCATTTAGATGGAAAACAATTTAATAAACTGGGTGGTAACGATACCAAACCACAATCAGACAGGTTTAATTAAAAACAGTTTTAAACGTATATAGTTAGCCAATCAGCATTAATGAATATATGTGCAAAAGATACTATGATTACAAAGGTACACACTCAAAGATTTGCTGATTACAACTTGTAAAAATTTGTACTTCGAATTGTAGCCTTTATTACCATGATATGTGCTGCATTATGTATCATTATTTTATACAAATTAGTAATAATTAAAAATCAATAATAATAATTAGAATTAGAAATTAATAAAAACAATTATTTGCAAAAAGTTTACATGATATAAAAATTTACATAAAATATTTCGTAAAAATAGATGATAAAAAAAATTTCCATATTTCAGGTTTTCTGTGATTAATTTATTTTGTACGTTTTAAAATTTCAATGTTATAATAATGACTTATTTCAAATAAGAAAAAAAAAAAAATTGGGATTCAAAAGGAATAAAAAGACTGGTACAGATCGCAGCACTGAATATTTATGACCTTTTTTTTTTTTTTTAATTCTACAACCAAGGTTTCTTTGAAGTAATTCTGACACTTTATTTCGTTTTGCACGTTTTCAATCACATGAACAGGGGATCATAAAACGTGACATATCGCTATAACTGATTTAGTAACAACTATAGTAAAAGTTGATAAAAAAATCCTTTTTGTTTGACACTTCACAGTTGCACTTTTGGGAGATGTATAAAAATTTAATGTTAATAAAAATCGTAATAAAAGAACGAAGTATGCAGCATTTTCAAAAAAACCTATTTGATATCACTTGAAAATATTTGGCAATTTGTTTTAAAAACATAATCATATAAAATGACAGTTTTAATATTTTATTAAATTTTTCTTGTAAGTACGATTATTTTACATCTATTAATGTTTGGACAAATTCTGAATCATTTATTATTATCGGTTGCAAGATGCAATCTTAATTGTTTTTTCAATTTTTAAAATGAAAAGCTTTGAAGATCCTCATTGCTTTTGCAAAAACGCATTTACCTGAGAATAGCACTTTGATTGTAATCAATGCACTATTCAGGATGAACTATTTTAAAAACAGAGCGACATTTTTAAGATCTTCATCAGAAAGATCATTACACAGATGATCCGTGATTGTGTTAAAAGTTTGAGTTTTCTTTAAAAGGATAATAAGTATTTGTTAGTTACCCTTCCATGTGCTAGTAAATTAAAAAGTAATAAAACCGATTCGTTTAAAATAAATTACGATTTAATAAATTTACTAATCATTTATAGCAAATAGAGAATATATTAACCGTATTACAACGTTTGTTTCAAAGTACAAAGGTAAAAAGTTTGGTGGCTATTGTTTTAATTTGGCAATTGGAATGAGTTTGAGATGTTCCAAAATGTCTACTGCATCAGGATACATGATCTAACAGTTGAAAGCATGGCAAATTACTCTTTTTACAATAAAAAATTGATCTTCATGACCTTGATCTTCACGTATCTTTTCCCCTCCCTTTCCCCCCGGGGAGGGGGATCCGTGTTTATCTGGATTGTAATTCGAATCACTTCATTATAAAAATCTAGTATTTGAACGTATTTTAAGCTTTGTGTTTGTTAGATACCCGCGACTGATAATATATGCGTTTTTCCCATCCAAATCGTAGATTTTAGATTTCCGATAATTTTTTTAATTATCTTTTTTTAATGATGAGCAAACGTTATTTAGTTCATGGCCTGAAGAATAGGACCAAAACAGCGATTTCTTTGAAGATATAGTGGTAACAGTTGAGCATTTTGTTAGTCGTGAAATATGACTGTGATTCAGAAATTGTGGACGGTATTATTCAAGATAATTTAATTCAATACGAAGTAAAAAGAAATTTTAAACTAGATCAGTGTATTATGACAAACTTATCTGGGAAAATCAGAAGTACAAAAAGAATAAAAACCATATGAAGAAAGCGCTGTAAACTGTTGATTTTAATGAAATATTAGAAATAATTGTAAAAATATATTTCTTCAGTTAGAGTGTCTTTATCTATTAAAATTTATACTATTTATTGTGGTAAAAGCTTTCATCAACGTAATTTTGTCAGCTTATTTTTTTTTACGAAGTAATCGATGAGAAATAGTGAGCCAGGTATAGGGAAGGAGAGGCGTGGTATGAAAAAATAAAACTAAAATTATATTTTAAGTAATATAAATTAAAACGCAACAATAAATAATGAAATGTATCTGCACCAAAGATACAGCACGCCTACAATGATGTTAAACAACTATAATCTTATATTTATATTCTTATTTCTCAGATTATTGTTGGCTGCCTGATGGCCAATTGGCTAGTGCTCTGGCCTTTGGTACCACAGGTTTCAACTTTGAATCCTGGCGGTAATATGGATGTTTGTTAGTGGTTCGAAATCCATGTTAAACTGTAGGTCCCGTCTAATTACCCTAAAGTGTATAAAAAGGACCGTAGAACGACAAACCAAATTAGATCATTGCCTTCTAATTTATTGGTGTTTTCATAAAATTTCTTTTTAAGATTTTTACAAACTATCTACAATATTATCAATGCATTCGAGGGTACTCATACGCTTATACGTATCTACACTTTTACAGACTACAGATGTATTTGGTAATAGTGAAGAAATTACATTTGCCGAAATTTTTTCCCATTGAATTTTCCTCGTGTTTATGATAAACACGTGAATATTTGATGCGTCATTGAAAATTATTATATTCCAAATATAATGACCTCGATTATCAATCATTTTGAATAATCATGCCTGTCATTTTTATTTACCAGTCCCACTGAATCACAGCTTCTGTTTAGTAAGTAGTGTATTATATACATTCTTTAGAAATGTTCAATACCCTAGATTTTCAAATACGAAATGTTCAATACCCTAGATTTTCAAATACGAAATGTTCAATACCCTAGATTTTCAAATACGAAATGTTCAATACCCTAGATTTTCAAATACGAAATGTTCAATACCCTAGATTTTCAAATACGAAATGTTCAATACCCTAGATTTTCAAATACGAAATGTTCAATACCCTAGATTTTCAAATACGAAATGTTCAATACCCTAGATTTTCAAATACGAAATGTTCAATACCCTAGATTTTCAAATACGAAATGTTCAATACCCTAGATTTTCAAATACGAAATGTTCAATACCTAGATTTTCAAATACGAAATGATAGATTTTCAAATACGAAATGTTCAATACCCTAGATTTTCAAATACCCTAGATTTTCGAAATGTTCAATACCCTAGATTTTCAAATACGAAATGTTCAATACCCTAGATTTTCAAATACGAAATGTTCAATACCCTAGATTTTCAAATACGAAATGTTCAACTAGATTTTCAAATACGAAATGTTCAATACCCTAGATTTTCAAATACGAAATGTTCAATTTCTAGATTTTCAAATACGAAATGTTCAATACCCTAGAGAATACGAAATGTTCAATACCCTAGACCTCCTCTGTCGACCCTAGATTTTTTTTTGGAAATATATTTAGCTCTAGAAAAATTTCTATTCATTTAATAATTCAACTTTGTTTCTAATATAAGTCTTTATTTATTAAGTGCCTTTTTCATTAATATCCTTTAACATATGTTGTGTAGTTGAATATGAAATTTCAGGTAATTTAAATGTACATTCTAAAGAGAGTCTGAGAGAGAGAGATGAAGTAATTTGCATACTAAATTTGGTTGCAAACAGATACTTCTTATCCAATATGCAAATGAATTAATTTTTGGGAATAATGAATGAATAAATATCTCGGGCTCCAGAGTACTCAAATAAGCCTCTGAAAAGTTTCAATTTTAATACAAAACTGATTCATTATTACTGACGAGTAACTATCGATGGCGTGTATTTGGAATATTAATCAACCACAAAGATCATTGATAGGCGGCTTGAAGGACGAGATCTAAATTCAAGGCTGCCCTTATGCCGACTCTTCCTCAACAGTGCTCACTGACAAGTATATCTTTTGTTGTAGTAGTCCAATTCGATATGGCGGCCTTTATGACATGGTGGTCGTAGAGTACAATTTAGAGATTTGAGTCTTGCTTCGAATCTAGTCCTGATAATCAGCGAAAACGAAGACTGGCCTGGAGACGTCTAGGAATATTAACCTGAATCTCGGGCTGCCATACAACACGGCAACCGAGAGTTGTGATATGAGGTATCATTTGATTTAATATCGCACCCCCTTTGGTTGACATTCTTGCAGCACGGTGGTATGTCGACTATATTTTCTACACCCGTTGTATTTCTCTTCCTATGATATTTCCAGGCTTGCATTTTCAATAGGATAATTTCCGGCCACACATAACATATATTTCAACTAATTTTCGTGCTTATCAAACTCTTCCTTGGCTAGTTAATTTGCCAGATCCCTCTCCTCTCCTAATGAAGCATGCTTGATAGGGAAGAAATCTGAGATTAGATAAGCAGGGTCTTGAGGTCTGATAAGCTGGAGCTTCTGTCTGTCCCAAGATTTCGACTATCACTGGAGAGAGCATGGTGAAGAATACCTCAGGAGGGCATTCACCAATTCTAATCAATATCAGATCAAATAAGTTTGCATAAGGACCAACGCAAGGTGGACCAACGTCATATTGATTGGTTTTGTATATATAGCTGTATTTCCTGAATTAGCATTTAGTTAGTGAATTTTAATCGTTTTCTTTATATTTATATATATATATATATATATACTACTATTTTTCTATATATACTAATTTTCACTCTATTCAAGTAACTCCTTATGGCACGTTTTAGAACGAATGTTTAGGTTGGAGTGGAGTCGATGAGAATTTCTTTGATTTTAAGTTGATAAGAAATTTTATTTTGTTGAAACCCTGTTTTTGAGTATTTGCTTTTTCGAACTTCAGAAAAATAATTATTTCTTACCTTTTTAAATATGAAATCCTTTTAAATAAATAGGATTTTTTTATGAATATAACTTGAAGACTGCATGTTAACATTATCAAATCATTGCTAAGCTCACAAATTTATATGTTACAGTATTAAAAAAAAAACATTAATCTGTAGCTTATTTAAAAATTTTGCTTTACGTTCATTATCACTCTGTAATAGTATTTTTAATTTCTGTCTAAAATAATAAATGTGCTTCTCCAATGTCCATTATTTGGACCAGAATCGTTTGTTACTTTTATGGCAAATATGTAAAAGATTCATGGTTATTCAGAATTTGTCATAGAAGGTCTTGCTTCACTGCAACCACATTTTGTCACCAGGAATGTAACGAACACCCCTAAGGGTGTCCTCTTGAGGTTCTTCCCAACATTTCGAGCGCAAGTTAAGGTCTTTCCGTCTCACGAATTTATCGCACTTGTACTTGGCATAGATACAGAAACTTTTTGTTTGGCATCATTTGTAGGGTTTCGAAACGAACTCTATCGGTTCGGAGGCCCATCGAACGTCCATCAGTGCACTTTGACCCCTTAAATAATTGTACACAAATATAAAATACCATGAAAATATTTCTTGCCATATTTAGGTCCTGAATAGAATACAAAGCTGAGAAAAACCCTAATAATAGATTACATAAGTATTCAGCTTCTATGTATAATATGGTTTAAAGTTTGTTGGATTACAAATAAAAAAAAAAAAAACTGTTATAAATAATCCTTTTAACGTAGCTTATTAAATTGAATATATTTATTATTCACCTTAAATCTTAATTGCAACAATTTATTATTCTTTTTAATAAATCCAACAAGATTAAAAGTAATAGTCCTTGACAAAAGGAATTTATGGTTTCTGCTAATGGTGTGTGTTTTTTATCGGTATGAACAAGAAAAATACGGAAATATTTAAACCATAGAGAGGGTATTATAAAATTTCTTATAAAGAAAGGCATTGAATAAACAAGGCACACAATATAAAACATAAATAGTAACTGAATACACAATACATGGAATGTAGGACTTAAAAACAGAGATATAAGTTAAAACGGGATAAAACAGGGCTTAAAAAATTCGCGTACATAAACTTGACATTATAAATAGCATATTAAATATAAAGTAAACAGAAAACTTGTTTTGCCAATATGTGCGATAGTTCTTATGTGTATCATTCAAGTATTGTTTAACTTTACAAAAATAGAAAATCAGTTAAATTTTTCAAGGGAGTCATGCATCCAGGCTTGCTAAAATATATTTCAGTATTATCTATAGAAGAAGGGCTAGTTTTCTAAATGAGTATAATTCAGATTAGTGTTACTTGAAACTTAAAAGATTATGGCTATTCTAAACCTAGAACAAGCACTATAGATTGAAATCACAAACTATTTTCGTTTCAATTGGAGAGCAAGCAATTTCGCTAAGTGGAGAGCTTTTGTGTAGTTAAATTAAATCTGTTTCAATCAACAGAATGAAAAAAATTTATTTAGATTTTTCTACCATATATATTTAGATTAAGGCCGGATGCTGTATTTAGATTTAGATTAAATATATATATTAATGTTCTAAACTGTAAAATATCATTTTAATTTATTTTTGTTGTATATTTGCAAATGTAAGTTTAAAATGTGTATTATATATAACATATCAATACATTTCTAACATATTTTCTCTATTCTATTTATTTATATAAATGGAATTGAAGTTCACTCATGATTTTACTGTTATTTTTAATTTTTATTTTATTCCTTCAAGTATTAAGATAATAATTGCTAACACAAGTTTCAATTAAGATTTCTCAATTACAGTGATAAAACCGAATACATTATCATTGAAGTGAAACATGAAATAACTTCTTCATTGACACTGCAGCCCCATGGTGGGCCAAGGCTATCTGCCTACTGGGAGATTTCGAGACAGGAGATGCTTTCTTTTTTACGGGGTAGAGTTGTCAGCCCTAGCCAGAATGCTCTAGAATCATATTAGACCGGGGCCTACGTTTTAAAATAGATTCCGAACCACTACAAACATCCATGGCACCGCCTGAACTCGAACTCGAACCGAACTATGAAATAACATCGAATTCAATGTTATGCATTGCATTTTTATTCAGAAGAATTGTAAAAAAAAAACACCCTTCGTGCCTAATTAATAACTATACTTGCCACAGAAGTAGGAATTATTTTATTTGCACTTCCTAGAATTTCTAGAAAATGCTCAAGAAATTTCTATAAAATTCGAAGAAACGCTAGAAATTTCTAAGCATCGGAATCTTTTCTTCGATTTTTCAACATTACTGGATGTCTACTTCAGAATACAATTCGATTTATTACAAGCTATACTTTATAATATATAAATGAAAAAATAAATTAGTTTTTCGCGTTATAACTAGCATTAATTTTCTTAACTAGAGCATAAGATTTTATAATTCTGGAGGTATATTTTCTTATTAATTTGACTATACCTATACAACAAACAAAATTGGAAAAGCTTTTTCTGACCTACAGGACGATGAGTAATGTGGCAATAAAATTTCGGAATTGATTTTTCTTTTTTTACTTCCTCCTTTTTCATTTAATTTCAATCTTCAAACTCTAATCTCACGATTCGATGATACGTTTTACCATGACCGCTGTTGTTCTTTTTTTATGCTCTTTTTTAAATCAAGGTTGTCTTGTTTTAAATTTTTGAAAGTCGACCAGTAATCCTTTTTAGGAATCATTGAATCGGCAGAGTAAAAAGTGGTAAATAAAAAAAACTCTGAAGGACAGTTTTTACTTGAAACTTGACTGGGTCTTGCATTGATTGGCCTGACCTTTTATTGTATTTTTTTTCTCTCAATAGTAATTTGGGTGGGAAATTAGAAAAAGAAAGCAGGAAGTAAAACAAATGGTTGAATTATACAAAGAATACAGTGTGCATATCAATACCGGACTTGATGCTCATTAACATTTGTGGGTGGGGAAACTGAGTTCAAGGTAAAGTTCAATAATATTTCAAAGCCACCGAGAATAAGGTTAGCTAAATAAAAATCATAAACATAAAGATCAATACGATTTTTTATTTTAGCAGTTGTTTTTAATGTCATTTATTTATATGGTATATTCATATATTAACGTAGGACAAGTGTTTTAAGACATAATTTTTATTGTTGAACCTTATTTATTCCATCTTATAAGTTAAGATGGAATAAATAAGGTTCAACAATGCAAATTACACCATTGCAGATACCGTTCTTTATTTATGAAATGATGGAAATTATAATTCCAATAAGCTAATTCCATAAATAAGGAATTATACGATTCCTTATTTACTGAATTAACCTTTATTTATTCCAACGGGAATAATTTATAAGTTAACTGTGATTTGTCTATCTTGTGTCAAACAAGTTTATTGTGAATAATATAATTTCAATACAAGATGCATTTTTAAAATGTGTCAATTTCTATCCATATTCTGTTTCCCGTCAAACGAAGGCCTCCGGTATTGCCATCATTCATTATGAAATTCTACTTCGCTTGGCTCTCTTTTATTAGGTCTAGGCCTAAATTCTTTTTACGCCATTCCTTCATGGTCATTTGTAGGTGTTTGGTACCGACTATTTTAAAAGAGTAGTCCATTGAGCTAAAGGAGATCATTTCGCCAAGTTTTTAGTGAACTTTACTCTTTTTGCCTTAGTATAAAAATATTTCACGTTGTTTTTAGCTAAGTTATCAATGCATAGTTTTCTGATTGAAAAGGGAATTAATGAGGTCCTACTATACAACAATTTAAAAATTACATTTCTAATTTCTATTATGAAGCAGATACTTTTCGCCCGAATATATTTTTTTGAAGTTATAACGAGAATAAATGTTTGCAAATATTTTTTATTTCAGTTTATCTAAATTTTTAATCGAATTTATGCATTAAAGTTATACATATTTGTAACCTATAGACCCAATCTTTTTTTTTTTTTTGTGAGTAAACAAGATTTACAACAAATTTTCGAATATGAAACCAATTTAGCATATAATTGCCAAATACTTTTCACAAATCTAAATTTTAGCTCTACATGCTGTTTACACTACATTCTGAATTAATGGTAATTTGATAGATCAAGCATGTATTGTGAGTTGATAAATCTCAGTTAAAAAAAAAAAAAATAGATACAAAAATAGAAGTCCTATAATCAAAATATAAAGTAGTAAATCTACGCTACATTCGCCTTTATTCGGTAATTTCATTTAATCGTAAACAAATTTATATTAATGGAAACAATAGCAAACAACATTTATATCAGTTTTGAATAGAAAATTATTATAAGTATTGCTTATAAAAATATTATAACAATAGTAAAATAACAGATAAGGGAAAAAATTGTAATCAAAACTTTTTTTTTTTAGTTGGGGGAGGATTGTTTAATTCGTACTGAACAAGGAA
Source organism: Caerostris extrusa (assembly GCA_021605095.1). Lineage (NCBI taxonomy): Eukaryota > Metazoa > Arthropoda > Arachnida > Araneae > Araneidae > Caerostris > Caerostris extrusa. Next base: position 194,568 of record BPLR01017589.1, read on the forward strand.
GGACACGTTTATTTACCTTCAAAATAATCTGATTTTCTAGATAAGAATATATTCAATTATGATGTTTCCACTCACAATTTAAATGCTCAGTTTTTGCAGTCAAAACCAGTTCAGATAAAATTGTTCTCGACTACGAGCCACGTGGTTCTGGTTACTTGAAAATATTAATAGAATTGCATTTACTTCACCTTTGGTCCGCATAGCTTCGTTCCAAGTCTTATCAGCATTCTGGCCAAAATATGACCTTGAAAATAGGTTAACTCCCTCTCTCTAGAAAGAAGTCTTCGAAAAATTTCTTTTTTAATTTTTATTCCTCTGAGATAAATTTGTTTCAAAACATTATTTTTTATGCAGTTTTGTGCAGAATTACATTTATTAATGATTTTAAATCATTTCTAAATCTGATTTTATTCACAATCATATAGATAGATTTAAGAAACAGAAATCATTTGACTTTTAAAATATTCAAAAATTATGACACATTTGGGTTGCCAGATTAATGAAATTTAAAATACAAAATTTTCGACCTTTATGTATACCAACAAAATTTTCAACCTTATGTTTTTTCAACCCTTCAGTATACGAAATATTTTAAAAGAACTTAATAACATTTTATTGAATTAATTTTATAATAAATAATGGATAAACTTCGAATGAAATCAAAACGTAAACAAAGCGTAATTTAAAATTATGTAAAGTGATAAATAAAATGTAATGTAATTTTTTTCTGGCATAGGTATATAGTGGTTTTCCAATTTATAAAATTATCATAAACTGTCCAATAAACCTTCCGCTGGTAATACTTGTTAACTCGCGTGCAAGAGATCGAAGGCTCCGTTTCCGCTGATGGCGGGCATTGCAGTGGCTGATAAATATTTTTCACCTATATTGCTCTACAACAGGTTATGCCCAAATCGTGATAAGTCGATGCATTTCTTCCGTCTCATCATACATTTATTTTACTTAAAAAAATAAAATTGGTAATTATTTTAAGGATTTTCAGATTTTTATGAAAGAATACAACAAGTGAAAGGATCCAAATTTAGTTTAATAAAAAAAAGGCAATATTAAAAATTAGGAAGATATTTTATTTATTATTTTCTATTTTATTGTATACTAGAGAGTCAAATCTTTTGTCAATAACATGTTAGCCCAGATCCAGTTTACTTTTTTTTTTGGTTTTTTCTCAACGATTTTTTTTCCAAAAATATATTCTATTTTAAAGTTGTTGATATGATTGCGGCTAAATAATTCATTAAAATTTTCAGGACTGCTTGGATCAACATATTTGAGTACAAAAAATTTTTAGACAAGAATATAAAAAAAAAAAATCTATAAATAAAATCCATTTGACTAATCGCTTTTACTCTTGTTGACTGCAAAAATCGGAACAAGTATTAAATATTTATTAAATTAATGTAATATCACGCATTGCATTCTTTATTTTCCTTTTTTTTTTATATTATATTATATTATATATTATCATAAATGAAGAAATAAAGTATCTATATATGTAGAAGTTTAAGTTTTGTCTGTGTGTTCCCTGCGCCCAAGTTACTGCTGCTCGCGGCCATTCCCAATCTATACATCTTTCCTCTATAGGTAAAATAAACCTGTATATTATCATAATACATGTCATGCATTATAATAAAAAAAAAAATCACAAGAATTACAACTAAAACTCATAAAATATTTACAAGGAATACTCTGCTGTTTTTGTAATCTGCAGGGTGGTAATAATTTATCTTCCTCTACAAACAGCATCCTATAGCTAAAACGGGTGAACGGATTGTAACCACGTTTAGTATATAGATTTTACACTAGATGCGATCTAGGAATTTCGAAAAATATGGTACTTTTCATGAAAAACATTAAATTTAACACAAAATAAACTACCAACACATAAACAATTTGGGCAACCCAGAACAAGATTTATAAGTAATAAAATGCAAAACCAAGAAAAGCAGTTAGTTTTAGTGAGAAAAAAAAAAAAAAAAAAAAAACTCGGGATGTGCAAAAGAGGAAACATTTCCAGAAACTGTTTAATTCGGATGTTTCCTGCTATCATTAGGAAAGTATCTTTAGTTGAATGTGCATTATTTGCAAATCTGTTTTAAGAAAGCTAGGGAAATGATTCTGTTGCAGTTCGTGAATTTCGTCGCAAAAAGAAACTATTGCGTCATGATTGCAAGATTTGAAAAGACTGGGAAATTAGAAGATCAGCCTAATTTCCCGCAAACATGTCATAGTTTTGATGTCATCAAGACAGCTATTGTCTGACAGTCAGATATCTGACTTTGGAGACAGTAGCTCACGTGCAGTTTCTCGAACTTCCTTATATCTGCTTTCCTTATAGCAGCGCCCAGAAAGTGCCCCAAAACATAATGTGCTTCTTCCCATACAAGATCCACCCAACAGATGCTTCAAAGGGACAAGGGATATTTGCAGTTCGTTTTATCAACAGAATGGCTGATGATCTGTCATGGAGCAACGAGGCTAATTTCTACCTGAATGGGACAGTCAACACACAGAATTGTCGCATTTGGGTTATGGAAAATCCGAGGATACACGATAAAATTCCCCTACATTCTCCAAAGTTGATTTTTGGTTCATCCTTGGGGTATTTTTCTTTGAGGAAATAACTGCACATGTTCTGTTTGGGGCCTTCTTGCATGTTGCAGAAGTTTGTTGTGCCGCAACTACAATACAGGTAGTGCTTTATATGAACCATTTTCTTGCAGGATATGGTGCGTTCCCACATGCCATAGGTTCGTGAAGGCACTTTTTCTCCAATACTTCACGGATGAACGTGTTATTAGTAACTCCTTTATTAATCCATTGATACTACGTTCGCCGGATCTAACTCCATGTGATTTCTATTTATTTTCCGTGCGACGCTGGGTGACTTAAAGAACTCCACTACACTTCATATACAAAGCATTACAATTGATCTGTTACGATCTGCTGCTGAAGACTGTCCATCAACTTGAACACCTTTCATTACGTCGTCCTGGACACGATTGATAACTGCTCCCCTTTTTACATTTGGTGACAGACGTACCTTTTACCTTTATTTAATGTGGTTCGATGAAAAGATGATTAAAAACCAGTCAATAAATGTTCAGATTTTTTATGCATTCCGTTTTGGTCATTTATTTTGTTAAATTTAATGTTTTTCCATGAGAAGCACCACCTAGTGGACATTTTCGAACTATTTTTTTTCCGAAATTCCTTGAGCGCATCTTGTTCGTGTATAGTAATATCTATTAATTTTCTTATAAAAAAAATGTTTAAACTTAAAAAAGCATATATATTGTTAAGAGGCTTATTTAGGCAAGCCGATATTTTGCTTTCGTGCATTTGATAAACGCTATTATAGTGAATTAAAAAAATCACGGATCAAACGTTCAATTAAAAATGTGTTGTTTAACTCGAATAAAAATATTTTAAATTTGCTGCATTTAAAGTAATGTTTCAATATTTAATAAAAGTTTCTTGCCAATATAAAGTTTGCATAAACTTTATATTGGCAAGAACTTAACTTTCGATTGTTTCAACAGATTTTGACTGATTTTGAATAATTCAATTTTGATATTTGAATTCAGAATACCGATTACTGGATTCCAATAACAAACATTTGAATTCAATAAACGTGAAAAACCGATTCGATTCGGTATTCTGGAAGCATTTCGTTAACTTACGTCGGTAATAGCGTTTTTCAAAATTATCGGTGAGTTATCCTGGTTTATAGATCGTTAACCTAACTAGTTATTTAATAATATTTCCACTTGTTTTTTAGATATCGTTTCAGCAGATACAAGTGAACCATGAATTTTATGTTTTATCTAAAAATACTTAATAGTTACTTAAATACTGATGTTTGTTGAAGTTTACAAGAACGCCCAAAATAAATATCTAATAATTGCAATAAATTTGTGCTGTAACAGGTAATCAAACCAATTTCATTTTATTTTTGAAAATATTTTGAAAGACAGTGAATTAATCAACACACAAAAATAACGAAATATTTTTTACAGCTTAAGTTATTAAAGGGAGTTTATGAGTTTATTTTTCTATATTTGATTCGAATTATTTAACATTACGATGGCATGCATCATACATTTTTTATTTATGTATTTTGTTGCAAAAAAACAATACTGGCAAAAATCTAGAAAAATTATAACGTAAAGATAATATATTTTATCAAATACTTGAATTGAAATTTGTAATTTTTTATATTAAAAACGGGGTACAAAAACTTTTCAGAGATATTAAATAATGAGTTAAAACCATTTTTCTTCCAAAAAAGAAGTGATTGATTTCGGTTAGACATAATTTAACAGTATTTTCAGTAACTATCTTGTAAGTATACTATATTTAAGTAAAAAAGTCAGGCCACATAAACTATTTTCAGAATGAAACTATATTGTATTAAGGTTATTATGCGAAGATTTATTATCAAGCCACTTTTATATTATTCCAGTTGCTAATTATAAAATTAACATTAATATGGATTTCATTACTATTTAATTCCATTTCTTTTCTGATTGCATTATTTTTTAATTAAATCAAACACTTATATGGCCAGAGTCCCAAGTACAATTTTTTAAAAATTCATTGATCAATTACCATTTTAAAAACAAAATGATTTTATGTTATTAATTCGCATGATTATACTGCAGTAAAACATGCTTTCAGAGAATAATTGAACATTTGGTTAATGAAAACTGCCATTAAACAATTTGAATTTAGTTTGTGGAGTGTCATGAATTTTGAATGTATACTTATGTTTTGACAGAAATCACAGAAGCTAGTTTTTCTTTACTTTTCTGTTTTTGTACGTCAAGAAATCACAAGATTAGAAGGAAATTGAGCGACAATGACAAAATTCTGTTTATATTTAATTTTTGCTGCTAATTAAAACAAACTGAATTTTAATTATCTATAAAATACAGGGTGGCCGTAACCTGTTTGGAGGAATCTGCTGCTAAAACTAATGAACAGAATGAAACCAACGTTCATATGCAAACCGTTGAAAAATGGGGAAATTAATTCGCCAGTAAGAGAAATTTTGGCGCTGTTGCTACGTATCTGCTAGGAAATTTGCTCAATTTATGTACATAAGAATGTTACCGGCCACTATTTTCCGACGAAATGGCCGCCTCGTTCTCCAGTTATTATCCCATGTGATTTTTGGCTGAGGGAGGGTACCTTAAATATGTTGTACTATATGCTGATGGCGTTACAAATCTGCATTCCTTGAAAGAGGACATAAAATGGGTAGCTACAAACATCAAAAGTGACAGTTTATGTATAGCAGCAGGGATAGTCATACACCGGATGTAATACTTTTTAACGAGCCAGATCAGCACATTGAAAATTTTACATGTGGTCCAGGGGACTTTATTGTTTAAAAATAAAAGATTTTCTGGGAGTTCCATGCTGTATGTCATTGAATTCCGTATGTGCATTTTTTAACATTAATGAACTTATTGATTCGTTTTCGGTTATCACCAAAAGCTCACCTATCGACCACTTTTGGTACTGACTTCTCCCGAATTCTTATCCCAATTGCTTTTTATAATCTGTATAAAATTTGAGTTCAATTCGTTCATTAGCTGCAGCTGCAGATACCTTCAGACAGGGAAAGTTATTTTATGGTATATGGTTTTATTAACAATACTTAGCATTTAAGCAATAATCTTTGAAACCTCCGAAGTATGCATTCAATGTTTTAAATATGTTTCTTGAAATGAACAATTATTAAAGTATATAGATCTAATTATATTGTTATAGTTATTTACAATGAAATATGCTATCGGTGTAAAAAATGTCAATAAAGCTTTTTGTAACGAAGGTGTACGGTTCCGGTGTTTGAGGAAATATAATTTAAAATTCAATTCTGTTACATTGGCGACTTAAAAAAATGTTCAGAACAACGAAAAATTAAAAGAAGGTTTGGTTTTCGCCCTCTCTGTCCTCGAAACTGAACGCAGTGCCTTGTGATCGCGAGGACATGTTGATGCAGTAGGTTGTTTCAGAAGGGTTTAATTCACTGAAAACATTCATCGCTGGTGTAAATCATATTGCATTTAAGTATAAAGATATTGTTGGATTTTGACTTCTGTAAGTTTCTTCAGTCATAGAAAGCACAGACTTATGAAGGCTGGTATATATATATATATATATATATCCACAATAATATTACCATGGGCCTCAAACAAAAAAACTTATACGTACTTTAAATATGTAAACTTAAAATGTTTTTGTTCGGTCCACGGTATATACAAATAATATATTGAGTCAATTTTTTTGTACGAACATTCCCTAAAGTTATTTTATTATTCATGACTGATTTTTTTTTACGATTCTTTTTATATTGATCCAAATAGTTTTGCGCATTCTTTTTGCAATTCACCGAAATGTGTAATGAATTCTTGGAACAGTCATTTACTAATGACTAATGCATTGGCGATAAAATTGAAGTTCTTTTTGTTAAAGTAATAAATAAAAAAAATGAAAAATAACATAAATCGGGCCCCTTTATCCAGTCTTGATAGTTATTAACAAAATATCTTATTTGCTAATTTTTGAAAATTGGAAATGAGATTTTTTTTTTAATATTTGTTTTACTCTTTTATTAAATTAGAGCTGGATTAAATCTTTCCCCCAAAATTTTTTTCAATCGTATGACTTTTTAAAATAAAATTGAATTGTAATCTGAAGGACCATTAGAAAAGGTCTACAGTTCAACTACATCCCTGTTGTAGGGGTAATTTATGATATTAATCTTCATTATAAATCTGTTATTTTAATTGTGAAAACAATATAAATTTATAGCTGATCATATCATTTAATTCTATCAGAAACATTTTAATTTTAGAAATACAATGTCGAATTCAGTTGTTCACGTTCCTTGTAAATGGCAAAAGATGTTTTTGTTTTCAGTTGTGATAAAGTTTGTGAATAATCTTTATGATAACTGTTATTTTTGTTCAATATGCAATCATTTTCTTTTTTTTTTTTTTACAACAATATATATTCATAATGACATAGCATAGTTTCATTAGATATAATATCTCAAGAACCTAAAAGAATATTTATTGATGTAGATGTAGCAAATGATAACTGCATTGTTAAAAATTGAAATGAATTCATGTCCTTAATATAGTTTCTGATTAACAACTGAGTGTCGACCTACGAATTCAGATAACCATTTACCAGGTTTTTTTTTATGTATGATAACATTCAAGTTGTATTGTACCTTAATTATTTGTAAGAAAAAAAATTGTTTTGATAGTATCTTTAGCAACAAACGCACTGCAGGTAAAAATATTTATTCTTCGGAACGACTATAACACAATTCTAGTTGAAACAAATCTAGGTAACGCAAATGTTATTCTTACTTTGATTCTTCTGGAATTCGTAATTCTTGCTTACTTTGAGCTCTGTAACTTTGACCTAATTTGTTTAGTGGGCAGAAAAAGATTGTTCAGTTGTGCAACAGCCAGTTTCCTCTGTACTGCGCTGAGAAATATGATCATTTTCCATTAATAAGAACACAGATGTCATTTTCTACTCATTTTGATGGTCATATAATTTGGGGGTTTAATTCAAATGTCAAATATATGTTCCTCCCCTTTCTGTTATATAAGTATCAAAATCTTTACATATATTGCTTTAATGTAACTGTAAAATCTAATTTTATTTCATTTATTTTCCGGTTGTTCTTATTATTTTTTGACAAATCTCCTTTTTTTTCCCACGACACAATTTTCAAACACAATTCCAATGAATATTTTATTTTCATTAGTCGTTATTTATTGTCGTTATATCGTGCTTGCGGGAAGACGAAGAAAAAACTCATATAATCCACGATCTTTTTTTCATGATTCTAATATTAATTAAATTTTAACAGCTAAATTTTTGTATTTATAAATGTGGATTTGAAAGTAAAATACATAATTTTAACTAACCAAATATATTTCTTTAGATTGAAGCTACTTTCCAAAATCTTTGATGTTTTTGATTTATTAAAGGTTTCATGGAAGTAACTAATTCTATTACTAAACAAAAATAAAAAGGTTTTTAAAATGTTTATTTGAATAGATTCTCATATTTGAGAGGGAGGGAGGGAGAGAGAGGATGCAATCCCTAGATATAAAATTAAAAAAATTAATATTTTTTTATTTAAATAGAAAATTTAATTTTAATATAATAATAAATATAAATATTAAATTTAGTATTCTATAAATGTTATTTTTCCATTTATTTAAATAAAATTAAATAAATGGGAAAAAATAATACTGAAAAAGAAAATTGGAAGAAATTACGGATAAACAATAATAATAAAGATTTTTAAAATTCTCAATTTTAAATTTAAAACCATTACAGATTTTAATTCTTTTTATAATAATTTATTTACGTAATGTTTTTTGACTACTATCAAATCTATATAAAATAACTGTTGCTTAACAATATTTTCTGATCAGGCATATATGAAAAAAATAATTCCTTTACAGCAGGCTCCCATTTTATAGACGACATTTGAATGTTTTAGTATTTTTTTTTTGTATGAAATTAAATATTTAGTATTTGTCTTCTCACGTTAACACATTTGATTAATTTCAGCCATTAATTATTGTTTTGCAGATTAATAATCCAAATATTTTAATTTTAAGTTAAAACCCCCAGCCATCCATTGCTAAAAAAAAATATTAAACTAATTAAATTACTATAAAAATAATTATGTTTAATAAAGAAAAAGAGTTTTGGGGCGAGACAGAATTTTCCCTTGCCGTGTAGGTTGTGAAGGTAAAAACATTTGCTAACCATTTAAGTAATAGAGTAATACTAATAATCTATTAAGAGTAAGTAATCTTCTGCTCTTCGTGGCAGCCTATTAAATTTTGCAATTGAATATCAATCTTATCTAATTCAATTAAATTAAATCATTTTATTAACTGCTTATATTATATTTTTCTCTGATGTTACCATCTTTATTAGTGGGAAGCATTTATTTATTTACTTACTTACAAAGGGAAAAAAAATTAATTGCTTATCTGAACAGTTCTGGAAAAAACCAGACAGACGGAAGACAACCGGTACATTCTCGTTAATTCATTCCTTCTTCATAAATATAAAAATACTTCTCTAATTCTTCTTTCTTAATACTTCTTAATTTTTATATTAAAAATACTTCTTTATAAAGTTTTTCAGATAATGATAAATGAGAGTATGTAATATGAGTATTATTAAATAGAAGGGGGAGGAATAAACTACAGCTTGGACAAAAAAAACCCCTCTATTTTGTCAGCTACAAAGTTGTTTGTAAAGTTTGTTTTGAATAATATTCAGCTAAACATCTAAAGTTTTCTAATTAATTTAAAATATCACATTTAAACCTTTTATTTGCATGCGAAATAATTAAAATTAAAATTAACATTCTCATTTTATCCTCCCCGTTTTTTTAAAATGAACCTGTTAGCGATGATTACAGAACCGCTTGGCATAAGCAGCAAGACAGATTTCGACAGAGTGTTAAATTATGCCGTTCTTTTTTCCTTGTGAGTAAATCCAGCTGGAACAGCCTTGCGTTGTGATGTAATCACGAGACAGTCACTTGCCGCTCGCCTGGCTGTGACGTAAGCATTGAATGAGAACGCTGTAGTTGTATTCAGTTGTAAAAGATGAAAGTGACTCAAACTAAAAATAGAAACAAACATTGGAACGATCAAGTCCGTGCCCTCTTTGTCTTATCACCCACCGTTTGCTCATGTAATGTGGTTGTAGGCTAGTTTTTTTTTTTGACTGGCGCGAGTAAAACCACATCAATCTCGAATTCCCTTTCTTTTTCGTATGATGCAATCCGGACAGTCGTTGTTTCATGTAAAATATGAAAGATGGTATTTCAGTGAATACTGCTAGTGCTACACGGAAGGTGCATAGAATAGAGGAATAAATAAAAGAAAAACCGGCGTACAGTAAATCGCTCAACATGTGTTCGTGTTTGATGCTTATACAAAGACGTTTAGTACTGTTAGTGCCTAAACTTCACAGTTTGGAAGTATCCGTTGCATTTCATGCAACAAAAACATTTGCAAGAGCTGTGAGCTTGCAGCCGTAAGTTATTTTTAAGCTTATTTTGTTTTATTCTTGTAGCTTTTGATTCTTTAAATTTAAAACTTATTTGTCATAAAAATGGATCGAATAGATTTTTCTTTACTATTATCTGTATAAAAGTAGTAAAACAATCATCATTTAAAATGACCGAACAAGAGTTAAAATAAATCTTTATAAATGTCTCGATAAAAACTAATGCAGCTGTAGTAATATCCATAGCAATTCCTACTTATATCAGTTTTGTATTAAAAGCATAGAATTCTTGATTTAAAACATCTGAAAAATAAATGATTTAAGTTATAAAATGAAACTGATTTTAGCATGAACTTCAAATTAAGAAACAATAATTATAAGTAAATAGAAACTGCTTTCAAATGAATTCATTCTTCCAATTCATATTTATAAGATTTTCATGTAATTATAAAAGTAAGAGTTGTCTACAATTTTTAGAATTTATGGTATTTGCTCGACTTAATGTTTTAAAAACATAAAATATTTAACTTGTCTCAGAGTGAAGTTTTTTACTTATCTGTTTTTATATAGTTCTATTTTTATATACATCTAATTTGAAATAACTAAAGTCAAAAATAATAAAGCACACATCAAACAATATTTTAAAGCGGTAATTTTTCGTGTTTATTTGTTAAACTAATTCTGTTATATTCATTTTTTTGTACTTCACTAATTTTTTTAATATTCATGATATGATAGTTGTAATTTTCATAATATTCATGATCATTTGCCAATAGTATATTCAAATAGTAATGCTTAGTTCTCAAAATTTTCAAGTAAATATTTATTATACAAATCTCTCATAAAAAATTCATTACATATATTTCCTAATTTTTTTCTTAATTTTGCTGGTATTCGAAATCTTATATTTTGTTTTTGAAAAAGCGTAAAATAAAAAGTATACTTTTAAAAGTATATTACAAATCTTGTAAATGCATTTAATTAAGAAATGCAGTAAATACTTAAGCAACTTTTTATTTGGCATTTTCATTTGTACTTCACTAATTTGTTAATATTCATGATATGATAATTGTCATTTTCATAATATTCATGTTAATATGCGTGATCATTTGCCAATAGTATATTCAAATATTAATACTTAGTTGCACTCTTGTGTTATATCAACATTAATTTAATAAACCAAAATGTGAGAATAGAATATCTACGATTTTCGAAAAGACAATTTCAAATCGTATAAAAATATTCTGCCACCTTATAAAATGCAAATTTGTAAAACATTTATTCAAAAGAATTTCACTTTTTCAAAATAAAGATATTTCCTTTTGTTAGTTTCGAAACGCAGAAAACACAAGAATGAAATTTCACTCTCAATTACACAGAATGCGCACTATTCATTAATACTTAGAAATAAGAGCAAAATCACCATGAAAAACATCATGTTATTGGTATAAAATGACAATTCTGCTGAATCAGCTAGAGAAATGATTTTCATATCTAAGTATTTTTCTGGGAAAAAAGAATTTAATGATTTATTTGAACTGTTCAGTTAAATATTTTATGTATATTATGGACGAATTACTTGAAAGAAGCTCTGAATTAATGAAAATAATAGAAAAGAAAAATTGGATTCCCAAAATGATTAAGTAATAGCAATTTTCTTATTTGAAGCAAAATCATTTTCAATAACTGAAAATGAAAGTTTTACACGTTTAACAGAAATATGATGAAATTGCGCCGAAAATGATGAAAGTGTATTAATCCCTGTATTGTTGAGAAATAAGCAGGTGCTTTCTAACGTTATGTACAGTCGCCGGTTTCTATGTGAACACTTGAATATGTTAATGATATCACACATTATTATGTGAAGATTAATATATTAAAATAGGTTTCTTTAAAGTATCAATCAATTAGAAAGGAAATATATGTATACACAAGATAATAATCTGAAATACATGACTGAACATTTTGCTGTATCTATCAAACAAAGATCCAAATTATATTGAAATCCTATAAAATTGTTGGATTTGAGCCTCTTAAAACATTTGTGGGGCGAAGATGCCGAAATTCCTGAATAAAACATGCAATAATAAAAAAAAAAAACCTTTGAAATTGCAAATAGAGAGACATAAGATTTATTTTAGATGAAATAAAAATACTGTTGAATTCAATGATTTCGAAGTTCAGTGATGCAAAAATAAATAAAATTTCTATAAATTGCTATATTTTTTTTGTATTTTCTTATATAATAGGTGAAATATTTTTTTCTGTGACTTGAAATTTTCCTTTTGAGAATTGTAATTATCCTGGTCTTGCATTTTGAGTTTAGTAAATTTATTTTTTATATAACTGGATAACCGAGCTGGCTTCGCTTTCCAACCTTCGTGAATTCCGTTTAACCACATATTTTTTTGTGAAAGATACGAATATTAAATGCTGAATCTTGGTGGTGAATAGAACTATTTTTAAAAGTGGACATAGTATCTAGTTGATCAAGTTCTAGTTAGATATAGTTCTTTTATAAAATTAATGTTTTCTTTTAATCAAGTGTTTGCGTGTATCAATTTCATCTTACCAGTTTTTAGCATTATGGAAGTTAATCAAGGCAATTTCCTGTATTATGTATCAAAACTCTTTTTATATATATTTTTTGTAGAAATGCCATTATCGGTATTTCATCAGGTACAAGAGTTTTTGAGGGATTTGTAAAAACAAGACTGGGATTAAGTGGATAGTTTTTTACAATTTCAGCATTTCTTGCTCCTATGCAAATCAATACATGAAATGTTCATAGTAAAGACTAAAAATTATGGTCTTTATCTTGAACATTTTTACTAAGTTTTAACATTTAAATTATTTGGGGATGAATAGTGCCGTTAAGGGAAAAAATGTCTTGGCCATAAACATTTTTTTTACTCTATAGAGATGTATAAGAGAAAAATCGTAACTAATTGCTTTTTAAAGTTTTATTGCACTTGGTATCCTTAAAACAAGCTGCATCCACACGACTTGAAGGTTAATGAATACTTTTATATCGATAATCCATTAAAGTAACAAATATTACTATATATTACATTCAGTTCTATTTTTCTGCATTTGAGCGCATAAGACTGGAATAATAAAATTTATTTTCAACGTATAAAAGAGATGAAAGGTCAGATAAAATAGCTTTTTTATAAATTGTGATATATTACGGATCTATCAAGGGAAAACTTTGTTATATTATATTGTACTTCACTTTGAACTAGTTTTTATTGAACTTTTAATTTTAAAATATTATTTTTTAAAATACTAAATCATTAATTATCATTAATTTACTGCTCATACGTTTATTGTAACAATTATGTAATTAAACGACAATACAGAATAAATTGGCTCTTCTAGATTGCTGGACAAATAAATATACAATCGTCTAAAATTTATTTTACACGAGATATTAAAGTTATATTTTTTTCCCCCTATCAAATGCCTCATAAAATCCTGAAGAATACATTACTCCTTTCACTATTAAACATTTTTCAAAATTTGAAATTATTATGAGGACTTAGTGAACCGTATAATTAATTATATTAGAGAATCGCATATCACCTATTCTGTTTTTGTTACCGATCCGCGTCACCATATATCAGTTAAAGACAAAAAATATGTGATAATTTTTAAAAAGCCAGATTTGACGAAATGGGGAAAAAAAAAAAAAAAAAAAAAAAAAAGGACCATGATCCGACACTTAAAAAAAAAAATAATAAAGACTTGTTCAATGAAATATTTTTCTTCATATTTATTACAAACTAAGAGATAAAAACTTAGTCAATAATGTGCTAACCTCGATGTGGTTCATGATCTGGGTGTTTTTAAACTCTCGCACAACTGGCTTTCTATGTATTAAAGGGCATCCTATTTATTGGCTTTCTATGTATTAATCGTCCATAAATGTTTATTTCAAGAACTCATTACTTATTTCATGAAATTTCCCAAAACATACTCCATTTTAAAATTAAGTTAAAAAAAATAGTTGTAATCGTTGCCAGATAATGCATTAAAATGCCCCCTTTTCTTTCTATATATTTGTGAATAATCCGTTTCACCAATGAATATTATAAAATCGATAAATAGAAACCGTTTGAACAATCCAATTTGCGCTTTATTAATATAAAAATCGAATCAAATGTTAAAGCACTTGGTATGTTACACATCAGATTTTCCCCCTCGCTGCCAGCCATCAAGTAATGTGAATAAACACTGCCGTTAATCTACATAAGTCTATGCATTGTCTGGTTTTGAAAATGCGAAACACTGTCTCCTATTAGAGTTCGCTTTTGACTTGACAAGGTGCTTTGAGATGTATGCTTTCTGGTGCTGCTTTATCTCAATTTGTCCAAATGCTGTTGAAATATTAGTGTGTTCGTTTTTATATCCCTGTGTTTCATAAAATGTAAACATTCCGAGGGAAAATTTATTCAGTTATCACTATAGATATTTAATGCAGTTTATTATTTCAAATTAATTTTATTTATGTCTGTATTTAAAATGAACTTGTTCATTTAAATTTTGAAGACCGTAGATTTGCATAGAAACTAGTTAGTACGAAAATAGTTGTAAGGATAGTGTAATTTTAAGCTTAATTATTTAACTTCGAATTATGTAAGTTAAGATCTATAAATTAATCTTATTGTTTCTCCAAGACTTAAAATCAGGTTCGAATCCTGGCGGTGGCATAGATGTTAGTGGTTCGGAATCCAGGTTTAACTGTAAGTCCCGGTATAATTAGCCCAAAGTATGCACAAAATGACCCTAGAGCGACAAACCAAACCAAGAGTGCATCAATATTTTTAGAATTCAGCTGGAAAAGCAACCGACTATTTATATCGTACGGTGTCACGAAATTGACTGAGGGTTTCAAAACAAATAATAGCATCTAAAACGGCTGAGCTAAAATAAAATCGGTTCTTGCATAATTATAAAGGTAGCAAATTATTATAATGTTTGTAAATTAAAATATTTAATGAGTTTGTATATTGTAACTTTTAATGCTGTTAAAATATGTGGCATGCCGTATGTGAATGTATTGCAAGAAATGTTTTTTTTTTTTTTTTTTTTTTTAACTTTAACTGTTCGAAGGTTTTCAAAAAGGAATTGGAATCTTTTTTTTTTTTTTTTTTTTTTAGAACACAGTTTATCTTCTTTCACATTTTTTGTTTTTTTTAAAGTGAAACTTTAAATTGATTAAGAAATTTCTTAAATTTCATTTTCCCTTCGCATAACTGATTTCTACACGCATGTGTAAATTGCACGTGCATTGTAAAATAAATTTCATACGATTAAACTGACACGAAATCAGTTTTTTTTTTAAGGCTAACGCTCTTTCGCTCGTAAGCGAAATACTGTAGCAAAGTGCAAAGTTTAAAATCCTTTCGATCGTTTTCTTATCAAAATCTCGAGTAAAAAAATGCGGTCATTGCCTATTTCACCATTCATAAACTTCTATGTTTGTCAATCTTCAAACATAAAGGATGTAATTATACATGGAAGCTTCATTTTTCGAAGTAAATTCTTTCATTGTAAAAAATAACTTATCTAAAATACATAAAGATAGCTCTATTAAATGCGAAAAAGTTAACGTAGCGAATTAAAATGGATGCCTTTCAATTACGATAATTCATTAACAAGAATCTGACACTGTTCGAACTAAATAGTCTTGTAATCCATCTACAAGAAAATTTTAAATAACTATAATTAAATGTTTTTGAGCTTTTTTTTTTTTTTTAAGCTATTTCTTCTCTCCTTTGCTGCCCATTCTTTTAGTAATTTAAATGTTCTAAAACTTGACTTTTCCTTCGCAATCGTGTTTTAATTTATTCTGATCTTCTTTTTCATTGACGCAAAAGCTATGGTCGGCCAAGGCCGTCTGCCTACAGTCAGATTTTATTTTGATATGCTACTCTAGAAATAATGTTGGTAGAAGGAAAATATGAGAACTTAACATTGATTTTAAAACTGTCAAAATATACACTAATAAATCATTTATATTATATCACTATATAATCATTGTTGAACATTTTTCTGCAAGTGAAAATTCTTAAAAGCGAATTATAGGAAGAAAATTCGAATGTTAGTATTTATGATTGAAATAACCAAAATCTAGCTATAGAAACCTATCTATAAAATTAAAATTATTATTTCTACTTATATTTTCTATTCTATAAAAAAACAATGTTTTCTTGATTTAAAAAAAAATAACTGATAAACACAAGTTTTGCAAGTTTAATGGGTTTATTCCCCTTATGATAAACATTTTCTATTATTCATGGAAGAGTGATATGATATACTGATTGTGATGAAACTTGAACTTTTTTTCTTGAAACTAAAAACATCGCCAAATTTGGTTTAGAAACCTGTTATAAAAACCAAAATTGATTTCTATTGTGTTTGGGTTGCCATCTTGATTTTTTTTTTTTTTTTACAAATTTTTTTATGATTTAAAATTTTGATAAAATACCATCATTTGATAATTCAAGTAAATAAATCGTGAAAATCCCGCACAAGAATCGTTGATCTTTTATTTCCTTTAAGTTAAGATTAATAATAACCTTGGGTAATGAAGAAATAATTTATAGATTGCAGGTGGTTTGTGTTTAGTGTTGCAACTATCGGTTGTTTTTCTAGAATCAAGGTGATTTGATACTAAAAGTTTTCATTTTCATTGTATTAATCTTGATTATTTCGGTACATTAAAATTGCCTATCATCCGTTGTTTTGAAAAACTTTTCCCGCAAAATTTGATACCTAGTACTATGAATAAATTTTAAATTATCTTTCTTTTAACTTATATTTAGCAATATTTAAAAAAATACTTATAGTTCCAATAAAAATTTTATTATTTCATTTAAAGCATTCTGTGAAATTTATTAAGTAATTAAGAGCTTTTGTATTCAAAATGATAAGTTCTCTTCATTCAAAATACAGATTGCTTTGAAACATTCATTACAAAATTTATGATATAAAAGTTTTGAAAGATGATGAAATTGCATATAAATTGCTTGATAATAAAAAGGGAAACATTTGATATTTCTTTAAAGTTTGTTCAAAAACTTAATAATTGTTTATCCTAATGCCCATCTTTAATTTTTTTTTTTCCAAAAATTTTAAACAATTTTCAAAATACCTGGTCAAAATATAAGCTTTATTTGAAACTGTGATGTCTATTAAATTATTATTTTTAAAATAACTGAAAACTTTTTATGTATATATCCTTGCAAATCACTGCACATATTTTTAAAAACAATAAACTAAATAAGTTAAATGTAAAAAAAAAAAAAAAAAAAAAAAAAAAAAAAAAGAATTTTGTGAAAAACAGGATTGTACGTAAATGTGGTTGAAATAAATATCTAGAATGCTGCAAAATTGTTTTTCCTACAAGAAATCTATAACATATTTCAATGAATATTTTTAAGAACTTTAAAAAATAAAACAAATAAAATTATTATGGTATACTTTTTTGCTTCCATCACAATAACTATTCAAAACACATTGTCAAACTTTAAAACATATGTAAACTGCATTCTATTTAACATAAAAATAAATAAGATAAACGTTATTAAATTTATTTATAAAGTTTGATGAATAGGACTTTTATTTACGCATCAAAAAGGATCCAAAGTCAATTTATATACAAACATTTCTCTTCAATAAACATTATTCAGCTTTTGAATGCTATCATCTTACTTATGCAATCAGAGTTTAAAGTTCATGTTTATTCTTATTGTAAAGATATTTTTACATTAAGCAATGT
The DNA here is from genome assembly GCA_021605095.1 of Caerostris extrusa. Taxonomy (NCBI): domain Eukaryota; kingdom Metazoa; phylum Arthropoda; class Arachnida; order Araneae; family Araneidae; genus Caerostris; species Caerostris extrusa. The sequence continues at coordinate 212,449 of BPLR01017589.1, forward strand.
AAGCACATTCTTCACATCTATAAATAAAGGTCAAGGAAACATGATGCATGAAAACGAAACATTCCTGCTTTGTAAATTTGAAAGTAATAAGAATAATTAGTACAATGATTTGAGACTACTTATCTACTTTAAAGTTTTTGTCATGACTTATAGTTTTTGGTTTTCTGAAAAGGCTTGTCTTTAAAAGGCAATTTCTTTATTCTTATTGCACTTAAGTTATGCATTAAATCAATTATTTTACTGGTATATTAATTGCGAATAATTCGAGTAATTTTTCACAGTAAGTTATCAAGTAATTTGAGCTATATAATTTACGCACTTTTTCACAAAACGATTCTATATTTTTTAATATTTAAGCAATTTCGATACTTGTAAGTGGAGAAAAGCCATCAAAACGAGGAAGTATTAAGTCATTTACACTGAAGGAATGTATGGAAATTTGTCGTAGTTTAAAACTATTTGTTTGCATTAATTTTAAGTGGAAGTTCTTGGTTTTGATTTTTAAAAAACAAAGGAGCGGGTAAAAATGAGCAGAAAAACTACATCTGAGAATCAAGCAAAATTTAAGAATTATTTATCTTAGAAAGGAAGGAATTTAGGAAGTATTTTATCCCATAACATGCGGAGTATATAATTTTGTCAATGTCATTACGGAATTTAATGTTGTTAAAATTAAAACAATATTAGATGTATTTTTACTTTCAATTTTTATAGTCTCATTCACTTTTTTTTTTTTCTTACAAAAAATATTTTTATTAGTAAAACAAGTAGACTAAATATTAAAAATCGATTTTCTCATCTTTGAAATTAAAGAGTAAACTGCAAACTAAGTCTATTCCGTTCTATCTTTAGTTATGCTTGAGATTTATCATGGCGTCGAAACATCTAAGTATGTTTGTAAATTTAAGAGGAACTTTGACATTCAGCACCTGTCACAATGCCTGTGCCAAATAATAAGAGTCTAAATTAAGAATCGGACGAGAAGTTTGGGATTACTTTTCCCATCACATTTACTGCGCATTTTAGTTTGTAGACAATTGGAGAGATCTGTGACATTAACAGGAACTGAAGGGTATAATCCATGTTATGGAGAAAGTATATTAAATTTTTGCACGATTACAATATGAAAAAGTACCAATAATATTAAATGAATATTTGTTAATTTTACATTATAGATAGAACAATTACGCTTTTCAGAAACGTTAGTTGAAAATAAAAGTAAGGTTTTTAATAAAAAAGTATACTAAAATAAAGGAGAGGGTAAGATTGGGTCTAATTTATGCAAAGAGAGGGATGCATAATTGATTTTGAGAAACAATTATATATAAAATTTAAAAAATAATTGAAATTTCGAATTATTTCTTTAGTTAACTTCTATCATTTCCTAAGCATATATATATATATATATATATATATATATATATATATATATATATTTGAACATTTGTAGGTTTTGTGTTTCATTTATGTATTTCACGAACAGCCCGGCTGATGAGAACGTGCACCACTGGTGAGCATAAGGACAACGGTTTAATCCACTGGTGGTTTTGTTGTAGACATTGTTTCAAAGAACGAGGAGACTCGATTGTGTTTGTGATGTGTAGCATCTTGCCTCGTTAATCAGATTACTTGGTGGAAGTTTTCAGGGTTTTCTCCCATACGATACGCAAATGCGGGATAGTTCCTCCTAAAACTCCTGTTGGAAGGCACTGCCCTCCTTCAGCGCTCTGGCCTCTGGTATCCCAGGCTTCAGGTTCGAATCTTGGCGATGGCATGGATGTTTGCTGGTCGTTCGGAATCCACTTTAAACTGTAGGTCCCGGTCTGTTTAGGTCTCGTGTGCACAAGATGGCCGTAGAGCGACAAACCAAACCAAATCTATGGTTTGGTTTGTCGCTCTACGGATATTTTGGGCACACTTTAGGCTAAATAGACGGGGATCTACAGTTTAACGTGGATTCCGAACCACTAACAAACATCCACGCCACCGCCAGGATTCGAACTTTTAGGCCAGTGGTACCAAAGTCCATTGGCCATCAAGCCGCCCCCTTCTTCCATGAGAACACGGATACTTTGAGAACAACTCAAAGACGGGTGATTAGGGGAGGAATTACCTTCCGTGATAACTTTTAACTTTTTTAACTATCCTCATTTGCGTATCGTATGGGAGAAAACCTAGACTACTCTCAACAGGCAGTCTGATACTCAATGTGAGACGCTTTACACACAGGTTGTGATAATCGCTCTCGAGACGCCTCATTTCTGAAAGCAGCCTTTCTTATATGGTCACGTCACCACTGGGACCCATTCGGAGAATGACAAATATTCTTATCGTTATCTGTACAAGAGTTGTGTGAAATATTTATTTACATAAAAACCATTATACCAATTTGTCGATTATCTCTCAATAGTGCTTTATCGTTTTTAGGAAATTAAAAGCTATAGTTCCATTAGCGTTTCTCATTTTTTCTTTATAAAATAAATACTGGTTCATTATAATTGAACACGCAAGTTTTCTACTTTCTTTAAATATTTATGCTGACCGTACGAATCTGGATATTTCAATACCAGTACTGCTTTCATGAAACGTCACTGGCAAATGGCAAAAAACAAAGATATTCATGAACAGGAAACACACATCATTGCACTTCCGATTCTCTTAAATGTGTATAATAAATTGAAAATGCTTCCCGTCTGGGGATTAAACTGCATATTTTTGCTGTTTTTTTAGTCATTTAATACGACTGGCGACCTTGCTTTGATCGACTTTTCCAACGAAATTCATTTTTTTCAATTTCCAAAATCAAAAAAGTTCAGGTTTAGATGGAACTGATAATCTATAATTAAAGTTGATAATAGTAACTTGGTAATTTTTTTGGGAATGTAAGATTGATTAGATTTTTTTTTTTCTGATCAAAAAATTTTATTCTGTTCGTTTCATGTTAAGTTGCATATTTTACCTCATTTTTATTTAATGAATTTAAGAGAAATATTTTACGAAATATCTTTTTCAGGTGTACTGTTGAGACAAGAAGAAAAAACTTTGAGGCATGGCAAACTTTGGCCCTTTTCAGTTTTTCTCACTTAAATGTAATAATTTTTAAAAGGCATTTAAAACTTCTCAGGAATTTTAAAATAACTATTGCTACTTTTATAATTGAAATTGATTAACAAATTGAAATGAAATGAATTGAACAATGTTAAAACAAGCTATTAGTGTAAATTTTTTTAATGTAATTGATTTAGGTAAACAAGTAATATAAAAAAAAAAATTTAAAGTCAATTCCACTTTTTTTTTCACTCTATTGCAGAAAGTCCTTTATAAATAATTTTCATTCATTTTTAAGTTTATCTGGCGCCATCTATTGGTAGATATATGCAACTTAAATCTAAAAAAAAAAAAACTAAAATTAATTAATTAAATTTAATTACTGAATTAATATTTGAAAAAAAACTGTATTAACATCCAGTGTCATCCACTACAAGTTAAAAAAATGTATTTGAACTTGAGTGGATGAATAAAAATATTTTATTAACGATTGAAAATTTTAACAAGATATTTATAGGGAGAGTGTGAGCTAATAGAAGGAATGGAAAAAAAAAATATGTCGAGTCTGTCTTGGCTTTTCAAGTATATGGAAATTTCCAAATGATGATTAACGCTGTTCACCTTGATCATTCTTGATAAATTATAAACCTTATAAAACGGTGCTATTATTTAAAAAAATTTTATATTTAAAAAATAAGTTTATGCGTACCTTTTTTAAATGTACATAAAATATCAGAAAAGATCATTTTCGAAAGAAAAAAAAAAATGTAATTTAAATGTTTGCAACGTTTTTCCTATCACTTTTATTTATTTTCATACTTTAAATCCAAATTTTTTTGACATCATTTTTTAAAAATTTCTCTGAAATTTGTGCAAGGAATTTAGTATACTGTGATTATTTAATTACAAAAAATATTTTCTCACTTATAGTATGAGAATGGTATAAAAACCACGACTAAAACTGATTTTTTAATGGTCTGTGCATTCACGAGCATTATTATTTAAATACTCTCTCGTCATAAAGAAATAGAAAGCTGAGAAAATGCGAGCTAATTTCACTAATAATTTGTTTTTAAATATGATGTATAATGAAAAATGAAGGGAAGAATAAGAAAATCTGATGAATAAAAATAACTTAAAAATAAATTGATGGGTTCTGATATTTACATATAATTTGAAGCATTAGAATCGTTCACTTGGGTCTAATGGCCGAGTGATTGGAGCTCAGGGCCACAGGCTTGTTTTCGGGTTCGAGTTGTGACAGTGGCATGGATATTTGTAGTGATTCGAAATCTACTTTAAGCCGTAGTTCCTGGTCTAATATAACTGTAGAGCCTTGGGCGTAGGGTGACAACCCTACCCTCTAAAGAAAACATTTTCTGTTTCGTAATCTACCAGTAGGTAGATGGCCATGGTCCAACATGGATTGCAGTGCCAGAGAGTTAATTACAATCGTTTATTAAACTATAGAATTAAAAAAAAAAAAAGCTGAGATGTATGCGATAGCTACTGCATCGGATGCAGGCAGAACAAATCGTATTTTGGCTTTGAGCACTCAGTAGCAAAACTTTGAATAACTCGTAATATAATGAAGCTATAGGTTTGAAATTTTGTGCACCAATTTCAGAAAAGTTATACAATTGAAAAAATTGTAATAAGAAAAACGAGATTTTGCTGGTTAATTTATTGGGCTATTAGTTTATTTCATTTTATATTATATTCTTCTATAAATTCACATTTGGATTCTAAAATATAACTTTAGATTTCACTTATGTAGCTCAATATAAAAATGCAATGCGTTTGTTTGAAAATCTTAAGCTTGGTAAATAAACAAAGTGAATTAAAAAAATAACCTGAGTGTGTTGGACTAAGCAGCTGGACTGATTAAAAAAATGTTTACAAATGACAACATAAATAAGATGTAAGAGTGACTCAGTTTCTGCTCATTTCTAGAATCTTCAGACTTTCTAAGTATAATAATACACTTATACATCCGATTTCCTTGAATAATAGTCCTTAAGATGTCAGTCGATTTCATGTATTACTTCTATCCGCAGGATCTATTGCTTTGACTTTCAATCGTTTAGGGCAACTTCTCAAATCGAAGGTCGTCGAATGAGTAAGAAGGAGTGAACATAAATAAACTTTATTTCGTTCTCATAAATATCGTTTAAATCATTTTAATTTAGGAGGGACTGCTCCTCCTTTTCATGTCAAGGCATTCAATAAATCGTGTCCTTTTAAAATAGAGTGTGAATGACCAGGAAAAAAAAAGGGGTATTTTTAATATGTTTTGCTTTACTTAATTAGAATACAAAGGAATACACTTGCCTTAAAGTCAATGTTGATCCAAAGGTCTTGCTATGACCCCTTAAATATAATAAATTTGATATCGGTAGTAATTATGAGTTTTCTAAAAAATATGTTAATTTAAAGAAAAAAATCATGTTTAAAATATTAAAATTTCTACTACATTCAGTTTTTAGTGATTTTTCTATCTAGTGTTCCATAAAACAGCTTGATTGCATGCAAGACTTAATAATTTTTTTTAAAGATGCTTTATAATCTAAAAATCAAAATTGACTGTATATGCTTGCCTACGTCTGCATCGTTTTTTTTTTTTTTTTTTTTACATTTAATCAAACAACAACGAAAATCTGTTATAAATAATATTCTGACATAAAAAAAATTAAAATATTTTATGATCCACTTTCTAAATAATATCGTTAAAAATATTCGATTTAACTTTATATATATTTTCCCATGATTCCACTCTTAAATTTTTTTAATTTAAAGGAATTGAATATATTTTATTTTCCAAATCTGTTATCATATAGTAAAACGTATTAAATTAATTATCCAACTTCTGAACTTACCCAATAGACTACTGAAGTTTTGCATCTAGGGTTTTTGACTCTTCTAGCATCGTACGTTTTCTTTACTCAATTATCTAACTGTATTAGAATGCAAACCCTCAAATTCTGAAATTTTTCATTGCAACACTTTTCGCAGAAAAATTGGTTGTTATACTGTTTTTACTCATTTTTGGTTGTGTGTTGAATATCTTATTAATAGTTTTTCAAATTTTTTTTTCGCATTTAATTTTGCTAGTTTGATATGCTCACTTAAAAATAAAAAAACCTGCAATGAGCGATATGATTTAAAATGCAGCATTAGCATGTCGGTAACAGCATACAAATGTTCTAATAAGAGTTAAAACAAATTTTAATAACATTTAGGGATGGAAGTAATTTTTCCAATTGAGCGTATGATTATAAAACATAAATTTGAAGTTTATATTAATAAATACATACTTCAAAACATTAATAAATAAAAAGTACTAAATAATTTAATTTTTTTCGTCATTTAATTATATTTCTATTATAAATTTTATTGATCAATGCATAATTTAATTCTTATATATGTTACTAATTTGATAATAACATTAATAATTAATCATATAATATCCAATTCTGGATATATTTAATTTAAATTTTTATATTTTATTTCTAAAAATTATCTGCATGATGTTATTAAGATAAGATTTTGATTTTTACTTGTTAAATGAAATTATATATATAAAAAATAAAATAAAATTAAAAAACAACGGGGTATTAAATGAATGTTTAATAAATCGTGGCGCCATCTAGCGATTATGGCAGAAAACTTTTAAATGGCCGGTATTTTTGAAAACATTTCCAGTCACAAATCAAAATAATAAACGACATTATTATTTGGAGTAGCATCTTTATTTGACGTCACTTAAATATTAAGATAGAGCCGACGACACTAAGTAAATACTTTTTACATTCTTCTTACGTCAAACTCTTTTTGTTTTCTTTCTTTTTTTCCCTACATTGAAAGATTCCCGACATTGATATCTAGACACGACTTTATGGCTTTCCTTTTAAATTTCGGTATTTTTACGGCAGAATATGAAAAGTAAGTTATTTCAAAAATAAAAATTTATTTTTAAAAATAATTATTCATAACAGTATTTCTCATGAAATATTTCTATCGTCAATCCTACATTTGCCCATATATTCGCGAGTTATATATGAAATTTGATTCATGGGTTATTTATGAAATTATATTCATTTATTGCAACTGAAATATTTACTTTATAAAGTAATGTTTTAAAAAAAAAATATTATGAAATTCATTATAAAAATTACGAATACTTAAACTGCAAATTTGTATAAATAAGATTTGTGGATATTTTAAAATGATTATTTTATTAATTCACATTTATTTCTTATTGAATAAAAACATTTTAAAAACTTATGATTTAAAAAACTGATGAAATTACGCTAAAGATAAGTTATTGGGAAAAAATTTTTTTCTTATATATTATTTTTATGTTTTGTGACTTTTAGACCTAGTTTTCTTACTCAGGATTTCTTTTTCTAGTAAATTTATTTTGTTGTAATTTCATTTTATTTTTTACGAATGTACTCTTAACTATGAATGAGAGAGAATGACGTCTTACAAAGAGAACTTTCAGATGCAATTGCCACACACTTGCATAATTGACATAAAGCGTAATTACCACACACTTGCATAATTGACATAAAGCGTAATTACCACACACTTATGTGGAAACCCCAAAATGCCGGAACGATTCTAAATGCTTGAGCAATCACCACTGAATTCTACTTGTTTCTAAAACTAGTAACTGCAACGAACTCTGTTTCTCCTGCTAACAGTAGTCCTCAGCGTTTTGATTTAATTTTCATTTAATACGAATTTCACTTGATAGTTTCAATAAGGAATATGAAAAACGTTTACCAAAGTACGTCAAATATTTATTCACTGTAGAAAACTAAATGACAGTATGAAGCATTTTTACTAAATTTTCTGTAGATCTTAAATTATAATTTTTTTCTTTGTTCAGTGTATGTGATCTCTTCATTCATAGAACACAAGCAGAATTTTAGAAGACATGTAAATCTTTTATTAGCACCGATATAAAATACCGAATCAATAATTGTTTTCAAGTCAAAAAAAAAAAAAAAAAAAAATGTGAAGGGTTTATAATGGTGCTTAGAATTACGAACTTTATTCTGTTTTTGTATCTCGAAACCCGATTTCTCTTGCATTTAAAGTAAATATATTAATTTTTTTCACTGTCTAAAACTGTGACCTAAAAATTAAGTTCGATTGAAACTAAAGTTAAGAATACTAGTATAAAATCGTATTTAATTTACACTGCACCATACATTTTGTATTCCTGTTTTATTACTTACTTTTTATCTATGACTGAATTTTTAGATTTTCTAAAGCCCATAACTGATTGGTTGAAAATTTGTAAAAGAAACTAAATTTTTTGTCACATTTATAGTATTTCTTCAATTTCTTCTTAGGTGTTTTAAAATCCACGTTAAAAAAATTGCCGATCTGTAGGGAAAAAAATATTTCTCTAGCTGGTTAATCAGAAAATAAGCACACACTGTAATACAAGATCTTTATAAGTGAAACTAAATTTTGTATAAAGATCGATTTCAGAAATAGCATTTTCTATTTTTGTAAAGCTTTCTATATTAGGTTTCTCAGTTCTTGTTATTTGTACCCTATCTCAAGGTCAAAGTATGCATCTTATCTAGAGTGGGTTCGTTAGTTGTATGACTGTATATTTTATTTCCAGTTGTTGTTTAAATTGTATATTTACAGTTAAAATTTGCTATGCTGCAGTCGAGTTTCGAAAGAATTCTACACCTTCTGTGTTAGAGCTCTATTTATTTTTCGCTATTTCTATTTTGCTCTTATTTTTCGAAATGGAATGGACATTATCTTTATTTATTTGCAAATCGAAATAGTTTTTCGTCATAATTGAGAGAAAGCAACAATTAATCAATTCATTAATACCCTTTGGAAATGTTTTTAACTTCATGTTTTACAATGTTAAATAATAGCATGGTACCACATTAATTTTTATGTAGGAAGGATAAAATGCAATTTTCTTCAATGAAAACATTAATGTTTTATTCGGTCATAAGTTTGATCTAATTAACTTATATTGTATGCATTACGTAGAAAATAATTGTTCATATTTGTCATTTTGGGTAAGTAGTTTTTATTTTGATCCCAGATAAAAATAAGGCAATTTTCTTACAATAATTTTAACGTTCTCTTGCATTTTCAAAGGTTTAACTTGCAATGCTTAATAACAATGGTTTGGGCAGTATTCAAAACAAAATTGTCAATGTGCTTTATTTGAAACGTATATTTAAAATTTACTGTAGCTTTTATACTATTCGCCGGGATTTTTTTTTTTTTTTTTAGCTTTAGTTCCTTCCTCGGCTTTTATACTTAGCTCGATTTCTGTTATCCAATCTTACTACACATTGAGATTACTTTTCTCTTTATGTTGAATCGTTAAAAAGAGAATTCAGAAGCAGTCTTGTGTCTTTCTATGCAGCAAATACATTCTGCAGAAAACTCCAAACAAAGAAATCGTGCATAAAGGCTTAACTTAACTGAAGCATTAGCGATACCTTACTTAATTTTCTAAAACCGTATGTAACCGAGACAACAAACTAAAATAAAAGTGTGTAAAAGTTTTCTTTAAATACGAATACATAATTTTGTTGATAATTAAACAATTGTTTTTAATCAAAATTAATAAACGGTTTTCGGTAATATTTGCAAACTGATGTGAAATAATTTACATAATCACAAAAAGATAACTATGTATCGTGGCTTTTAAAAAAATTAGTTCCATTTTCATTATATACGGATTTTTCCCTTTTTGACAATCTAATTAGTAATCATACTTTTGCAACAATGGTTTTGTACTTTGTTTTTACAGTTTATGATTCAGTATACCAATCATTTTTAGTCTTGAATGTCTTAGAGTTTTTCATTTAAGCGAAATTATTCTCCAATTTATTATTTAAGTTCATAACCTTCTCGAATTACATTTACTCTGTAGGGAGTATATTATTTTCTGTTTCACTATTGCTTTCTGATTCTGTAGTAGGGAACCCCAAATTTTCATGCAATATGCACAGAATATCTTCCAAATCATAAATAAAGGATTACGAGGATCTGATTGTACTCGTAATCTGTAGTCGCAACATGCATTTCGTAAATTGTTTTTCGCTTCATAAGCAAAAATAAAATTAGTACGCAATTTATCCTTCTAAGTCAACGTATATTTTAATGTTCAATCTAGTTAAAATGTAGGGGTTTTTTTTTGTAGTAACCAAAATCACATTAGGATATATTATGGAGTAGAAACAAAATCTCATTTAATTATAAGGAGGAATCATTGTACAAATTTTGAAAAAATATATTTATATCAAGGAAAAATTTCTTTATGCTCAAATGATGACTATCTAATCCAATCTGCTTATAGGCTAATCCGTCTTTACAGGTGAATTATGCATGAAGTTTCATGTAACAAATATTACCAGCAATGTGAAATAAATATAAAATGTCCTTAAATGATACATATTAAAGAATAAAACACCCGCATACCAGAAATGATAAAAAGATAATTAAATCTTTCTTTTTTTTACTTCCTTTGGAAATACAGTATCGCGGAAGATAAAACAAATGTTCTTACAAAATTCAATACCACTTCATAGAGTGTCAATGAATCTCTTGATTGGTTTTGGCTTTCAACTTCGTGATCTGTGAATTAAACATATAACAATCTGCTTCCGATATCATCAATTTTGGTGCAACGTTTTGTATTTCCAGTCTTAAGTTCATTGAACTTTCTATAGTGGCGATGCATTCTCATAGTTCAATGATATGAGTCCTTTCTTTGATGCTATTCGGTATAGAAACTGGTGATTCAAAGGCCCTTGATTTCGTATACGACAAGTAAAGAAATTTTTTTTTAAGATGATAGTTTGGTCAAAGGTTTATCAAATGGGAGAGGGATGAGGTTGTTGAACTGCTCCAAACTTAAAATTTAATGGTTGATACAACAATTTTCTTCCAACTTATCTTCGAAATCATTGAATTGCTTATGGAATGCAAACAAGAACACGAGGAAATGAAGATAAATGTGGCAGTTTCCTTTTTAAATAGATTTAAAAAATATTTTATTTAATATACAACATAAATGGTGTAACAAGCTTAAGTTTATTAATTTGGACCATTTATTTCCATTTGAAAATTAATGTCAAAATTAAAAAGTTTATTAAAATAATCAAAAGTATATAATATGATGTCTTACTTTTCTTAGATATCACCGGTTTGTTTTTTTGCATATTCTAATTTTCCTTATCGTTACAGGAGTTTTCCTTTCGTTTGACTTGTGTTGTTTTTAACTTCCTTTTTAGATACTTTTCATTCGTCTTAAATAACTCTTCACTTCCTCTTAAATACTTTTCTGTCTCGTCCTAATTAACTTTCACTACAAAATTGACAGCTAGAATTATAAGTATCCTTCACATTACTAGGTATTACTCAGTATATGAGTACCCATATATGCCCACCTGTCCTACCAAGTCCTGTGTCCTACCAAGAATATTATGAATCCCTATATTAAGTCCTATCTAGAATATGGGATTATATAAAAACTTTGCGAATAATTTTTAGTAGAGTTTCAAATTTTAAGGTAGAAAGATTATTACATATAGTACATATTTCCTTAGTCATTATGAGTAATTTTAACTTTAAATGTTGAAATCGTAGTTTGAATATGTAGCTATAAGAAGTCTTTAAAATAGTTTTTGCACCTTACTTTTTGTACCTTTCTTGCAGATGTTTTGAAATTGAATGCAAGCATTGTTGTTTACAACAAAACAGAAATGTTGGGGCATGTTACTCGAGAACGTAACTTTTAAAAATTTTCTTCTGTAGTATTGTAGTTTTTGTGTTGTGTGAAACCATTTTTTATGTACTGCATTTAATAGTCTCATATGAATTTAAGAAAAGCATTGTTGAAAATTTTAAGCAGCCATTAAAATAATTGCTCTTTTAACATCCTAAATTTTGCAGTAAAAGCCTTATTGTTTGAATGGTTTCATAGTGAAGTACTATAAACATTTAATTCGGAAATATATTATGCAGTATTTGCATATTTGTACATTAAATTAGTAACTGAAAACCCATTTTTATGAAATGAACAGCATTTCAAAGCAATTATCCAATATTTTTTTCTGTAACAAAATGGTAACTTAACACTACACTGTTTCTATACCATAACTATTCCTTTTATCGGCATTATGGAAACCAACAGTTTTCATCAAGTTTAAAATTTAGGATCATTTGGATATTATTTAGAATTATAAAAGTATAAGTGAATTAAACAGCCGTGACTCAAGCTAAAAATGCATATGAAAAAAATAATTTTTGATTTCACTTTCAGTTAATTAGAAAAAATTACAATAGCTATAATTAAAATTGATTCCTATGGTATTTTTATTAGTTTTTCCGTATAAACTTATCAACAGCTATATATGAATTGCTCTAAAATATTACAAATAATAATATAGTCTACTTTAAACAATGTAGCATGTGTTGTACGTCATAAAAATGTATAAGGCAATTACTTACAGAATTGTTTTGTAAAAACGAACCGATGAGCATGATATTAATTCTCAAGCATTGTAATAGTGTGATGGAGAGTGCACGTGTCTTTTTTTCTCTTATTGATATTTTTTATTATACGTGTTCGGTTTTATCCACGCTTAGAATTTTTTGAAAATTTCATGCTGAATTAAAAATTGATAAACTTTAATGAAGATTTCTTTAAAAATATTAGATATTTCTATTATTTTTTACTAACCATGTAATGTGTGTTCCATTTCAAACAATTTTGCTAAAACTGATAAAATTCAAAATTCTTTTCTAATGATTCTGCTGAAAAACATTGTTTATACTTAATGTTTCGAATTCAAAATTGAAGGACGAGTTTTTTAATTAACATCCTATGCGGAATCAACCTTGAGTAGCCTTGATAACTGCTATTGCTACTATTGTTAGACATCACAGTTTTCGATGACAAAGAGCATTGACTCTACTTTATTTCCAATGAATCGCCGTTAATTGATTTGAAATGCATCCATATTAAAACAGAGGATGGTTTAGAATGCCGCTAGCCTGAGTTTCTACTTTCCGAAGTCATGTTTCTGAGATATGACCACACAAATATTGAAACCGCAACTCTCAATTAGATGTTGATTAGGTGTTTTATAACTAGAATTTCTATTCGTTAATTACAGTGCGAGCTTTGATTGCATGTTTTGAGAATAATCGCGATTGTTTATTTACCGTTGTTTATTTTTGCAGAATTGATAGTAATATTATCACGTACACACATGCATCGAAACCGAAGTAAAACTAAAAGGAAATAGCCTCTTCGAACTTTACTGCAATTGGTTCTTTCGACATCGATGTTCTGAACGAAAGAAGATACTTTAACGAGTCTGTCAGTCGCCATGGTCACCTAATTCCTTTTGCCTCTCGAGTTTATTTTTCTTAAAGGTCATGTAACCTTCCCAAGATAGCTGTGGCCTTATTCTTGTAAAGTAAAAGGGCCTACGCCTGACCTGGCCAGTTGTCATTTCGACTCTTTTCAAGAATAAGAAATTGCCGTTAATGAACTCTCGATATTTCTTTCAGTGATGATCAGCTAACTTTCACTAATAGTTAAGAATGCTTGACAATTTCTTTAATTATTATTTGGACTTAACATTTTGGGGCAATATAATAGTGCTAAAATTGAAATGATCGTTCCAGTGAAGTTATTTTTTCCAAGTGTATGGTTATAAGAGGATATTTAAGGAAACGTGTCCCTATTCAAAATTAAATTCATTCAAAGAATAAAAATTATGTATGCGTGAGACGCTTAATAAAATATTACGATTCAGAATTACTATTATCACAGAAGTTATCGCTGAATTTTGAAATTATTCTTACGAACTGCATTAAATATCGAATAAATTATTTCGTTGCCTGTAGATGTAATATAATTTATTAACTGGAAGAATTTGTATTTACAATATAAAGATATCTCATTCAATATTCTCAACAAAATATATAATGATTTAAAAAAAGATGTCCATTTCAGTCTTTGGTATGCTGGTGTCTAGATTAATAACATAATATTAAAACCTATCAAGTTATAATAGTTATTATTATGGATTATATTTGATAACTTATAAATCTTAACTATTATAAATTTATTTATGGTGAATTAAAACAGCAATCTTTACGAATACTGGCAACATACAGTAAATCCTTTTCCCAACATAACTGTTGGAAAAAAAAAGTTTATGTAGAATAAAAAATTCTTAACTGTTTATGTAAATGTATTTACTTTACATTAATTTATACTAATACTTAACTGTTATACAAACATACGCAAAGAATTAAACCGACGAGTTAATTGTTTAATCGTGATTTTTCAATTAAGGTTATTTTTCTATATTAAAAATTCAAGACTTGTTTAATTAATTTTGCAATCCACGTATATCTCTATTCATATGTTATATATCAGAGGGCCTCGTGTGGTACACTTTATGTATACCACTAACGGTACGGTGGATAAAAAGAGAGTATCACCTTCCGCGAGGACTTTTAAGCGTAACTATCAATCATTTGCGAGCTGTATGAGAGAAATCCGGAAAATATTCAACAGGCAACTTGAGTGTTGATGCGAGACGATTGTTTCCGTTGTCATAATTTCCTTCGATTCTCCTCTTTTCTGAACTCAGTGATAGCAACTGAAGCCGCCATCAGATTCATTTCTGTGCTGTCTTGGACACTAGCTGCACAAATTACCACTGAGCCACGAGTTGAGCATGATGCATGTACTGAAATATATTTTCTGAAGACGCCTGTTTTTGCTTGTTATTTTAATCATTTAATGTACTTTTAAAGATTAGATTAACCATTAAAAATCGTTTGCTTCTTGCCTTTCAGTGGAGCATGTTTTGTTTTTGCACGCTTAAGTCGTTTGTTCACATGTGGAAAAATAATACATATGCATCTTCGCATACCTATTTACGTTTTGTATCATTTTATAGTTGATTTTAAAGGTTAATAAAATTTTTGTATTAGCGTTTATAATAAATTTTTATCCATACTGTTCACACCAGACTCTTGAAATACATATGCCAACATTAATTTGAATAAATATTCAAAATCATTTTTAATCTTGTTCAATATTTGAATTTCGGCTTTATTTCTTTTTTCTGCCCATTGAAATACTTGTCCTTTTAGCTTAACGTAAAGATATTTTTAAAAGTAATTTGTCATCCACCTGTCAGATTTAAAAAAAAATTTGACTTCGTGAATTGAGATAATTCTTGTTTCCTGCCTACACGACATTCAAGATGTCATTTTTTTCTTTTTACTTCATAGCTATTTTCGTCTGTCTCATTCATGCAGCGTTTACGCACGTCAAGATAATGGTTTGCGTTATTTTTCTTCTCTTTAAAGGGTTATATATATTTTTTATTTACTATATCAATAAGCTATTCTATTTCAATGTATATTTTGATTATACTGTTTTTAATACATGTGTGATAAATATTTCAATTTATGATTTATTATTATATAGAGATTTACGCGGACATTTTTAATTCTTAATAAAGATTTTCTCTTTAATACGTTTTTAACTGGTTTTGAAAACCTGCCTCTGAAGAAAACGAAAAAATATTTCTGGTTTTATCAGTATCATTTCCTTAATATGACTAAAACATCCTCCTCACATACAAAATGGATTACTTTTAAATGTCTCTTTAGAGTCGAAAACAGGAATGTCTCACGACATCAAATTTCAATTTAAGTTGGGGTCCAATTATCTGTATATTGAAAAGAAGTACTAGGACACTATTTTTTTTTATCCAAATGCAACATATTTTTCAAATGTGCACTGTTTTCTATTCGTTATTGAGCATGAACGAATAAGTAACACAGATTTTCAATGACTTTATTTCCCAAATGGGGTGCTAGATCGTATATCATTTATTAATATATATATTAAATATCTATACCATCATGAAAAACACCAAAATTTTGCTAGAAGACAATACTGAAGGTTGTTGAAAGTTCCAGTCAATATTGATTCTGTATAACAGAATTGATGATAGTTGTTTGATATATTAAAAAATATTTATTTATTTGTATATTTCTAATAACAAAAAATTGTCAAAGTGATATATTATTATAGAGTTTAAAACAAATTTAAGCAAACAGTCATTTAATAAATATAATCAATATAATAATTTCAGTAATTTCTCTCGCATCAAAATATTTTAACAATTCACTAGGTAATAGTTCACTAGGTCCCCAGGCAATGTAATATGAAGGTATTTGCATTTTGCGATGATATGTATAGCATTTATAAAAAGTAAATTACTCTTGTACGATATAGCATCCATCATATACCCCCTCCTCTTTTCTAATGATAGAAAATTGCGCAATAAGAGCTGAACTAGCACATAAAATTCAAATCCACTACTTTCTACCGAGCCATTTGGTTTCGAGTGGCGGCAAACCTGCCAAGTAGTATAGCAAAAATGACACATCAGCTAGAAACTTACTTTAACTTTGAAGTAAATGGAATAGTACAGTTTTTGTGGGCAAAGTGTCTCACATGTAGAGAGATTTATCATGAAATATTGGTCGTATATGGGTAAACAATTCCATGTTTAACTATAATGCCAACATTTCGAAGAAAATCACACAGACTTGACAGAGGCGGAAATAAAAGAACGAGGGAACAGTACAGCAAACATGATGTAGTTAATGGAAGACATGATTCTCAGAAATCCTTAAGTGACCATCGTAGGCATTACGCGTGAGTTTTTGAAAATCCGTTGGAAAAGCACCATCTGAATTGACGAAAATTGTGTTTACGATGGATTCTTCATCCATTAACTTCCCAATACAAAGAAGCAAGGTTTGCGACATAATTGGACTTTCTTTAATATTATAACACACATCATAGCTTGTGATTCAAATTAAATTTGAAATTCAAAGTTGCCCATCGGAGTAATGCCATTTTCTACAAAAAAGGACCCTGAGTTTATGCTGAAGGGCACAATTATTAAAGCTGAAAAATATTGCCTAACACTAAGACCTTTGCTCAAAAAAGTTAAGCAAAGCGTGGAAAATTAAATACATATATTATCGTCTTTCACGACAATGCAACACCTCGCAAGGCAAACAGAACACATGCTTTGCTTTCCTATTCTGGATGAGATGTCTGGTTGCATCTAGCTTGAAGTCTTGATAGGCATTTTGTCATTTCCATATATTCAACAAGAAACAACTGTGTATATTTCGATTTGTAAGCTCAGACATCTGTTCTGTGTTGGTCTCACGGATCGAATTTTTATCATTACTATTTCTGAACTAATGCTTACAATAACTCGATGATTACGTAAAGGAATAGTGTGGTATATGAGTTCAAATGTAATTAATTTTTGAATTCTGCTTGCATTATTATTGGATTGGGTAGGGCATCCACATAACGTGTCTTACTTCATGAGTAGCATACTCTATCCTTATTGTTGGTGCCACTATATTTTCTCCATTATTCCAAACAAACGTACAAATGACATAGTGCTTTTTCTCATTCAACTCCATATTGACACATGAGAGAGCAAATTTTCATTTGTATTCATTCATGTTTCAAGTACCAGCTGGATCCAATGTTCACAAAATGTTTACATAAGTAGTTTCGTAGTAGTAGTAAAACTCTATTTATTTATATTATTAAAATAATGATTAAGAAAACTATGTTTTTTTTTAAACCCCCACACAGTGGAGCAGTAAGCTTGAAAAAGCTGGCGAAGTCGGAAGATGTTTATAAATTTGTAATTAACGAAGCTTAACAGCTTTAAAGGATTCGTTAGTTGATTTGAGTTAGTTGAGTATTTTGAAGTTTTTGCATGATGTTTATTTTTATTCTATTAAATTATTATAAATTATTTGATTTAAATTAATGAAAAAAAAAAATTTCGAAAATTTCATCTGTGTTTTTTTAAAAACAAAGAAAAATTAATTTCTTCTTGGATTTTTTTGAATAAATATTATAACATTTGGTTAAGGAAGTTGTAAGGAAGTGAAATAAAATTTTGTTTATATTTGCTCTTTTTGTGAGATATCGTATTTTTTATTTTTAAATTTTACAGGATTCTAAACGTCACTAAAAATCTATTTTTTTTTAGATTATGATGAGAAAAAGCTATTTCTGAGTAGCAATGATCTCTTTTGACATCGTAGAATAATAAAATTGATGATAAAATAATATTTTTAAGCGATTTATTCGAAGATATGGTTGATTTAAGTTACAAATTTATCCTTTTTGTAAAATTAAAAAATCAAAAATAGGATAATTGCAAAAAGAATGGTAAACACATTTTTATTAAAATATATGAATTGATTAAAACATACGAAATGGTTTACATTTCATTTGTCTGTTACGAACGAACTTTCCCTGTTGTGAAAGGTTGTCCAAGGACTGTTAATATTGATAGTTCTGATCCTATCAGGTAATTTAAAACAGTAATTGTATGAAAAGAAATCCAACTTCTTGATTAAACATAAACGAGTTTAAGACTTTAAAAGTTAAGAAGTTATTTAAAAAATGTGTTTCCTTCTTATTACTAGTATTTTAATTGTCTGTGATATTGACAATGATACATTAAAAAAACTATGCGTTAATATCTTCCAAAGATCTGATTAAAAACTATGCATGGTGTGTGATGCCCGTACAGTGGCAGAAATTGTCAATACATGGAGCAGAAACAATTTCATCAACATTTATCTGAAAAGTTTCAAGAAACAATGCTAAGGATTTTAATAAATACCTTAAACAACATTTTAGAAGGTATTCAAGAGATAAATTTAATTAAAATAACGTTCACAACTCCTTCTAAGCCATTTAAAACAAATTCAAGACAATTTCTTCAAAAAGTAATCTTTGATTCTAAAAAGAAGTTCGGGACTTTTAAAAACAAATGAGGTTTCAGAATCTTTGAGTGAAGGGAAGTGAACCGATTTAGAAGAATCGGTATTTGATTACTGATTGTCGATTTTTGTTTGTCGGTAGTTTTGTTTAATTAAAATAAATTGTCATTCGCAATAATGATCTTTTTCATAATTAATGTTAATACCTGCAATATTATTTATGTCTTTTTGTTAAACTTCTATTAATTAGGTCTTCAATATTATCGTTTACTTATGCGTGGTAAAAAAATATATTTTAAAAAATTCTGTAGCTTGCAAAATAAATTGTATCAAAATTAATATAAAATAAGGCACATGAAAGATAATTTAAATAAATTAGCCTTAAGCGTATATTATCGTATTAATAATATACATTCCCATTAAAATTATATTTTCTCATTATTTAACTTCAGATAACCATTACCATTACATTTTCTTTTATTAAATGCATTGAAAAAAAACTATACATTTTGCGAAAAGTAACACCTCATGCAACTATAATGTCATCTTGGAGAACTTTTGAGACTATTACTGACATTCATTGAATTTTTCTGGATAGCATCCCTCATTTGCATATCGTATGGGACAAAACCCTTGAAAACTCTATTTCACAGCTGCACTGTCAATGCGAGATGCTCTTATACTCTGTCTCAACCTCCCCGTTTTTAAATCAATTTAGATTCATCCTCATTATCTTAGTGAGTTATGAGATTCGTTATTCTTTTAATAAAAAGATTATGCTTTTAGTAAAGAAGAGAACTATTTTTCTGAAAATAATTTTTCTGAACTAATTTTCCTTTCCCTATAAAATAGTTTTGCTTTTAGTAAATTATGTGAAACAGCCTACTTTTAAATAAGAGAGTATTTTTGTTCGTGTATATTATATATTTATTCAGCCGAGAGGGAGTTTCTAAATGAATTAAATGTCATTTATTTTCGATTTTTTTTTTAACTTGAAGTTTTTTAATATCATTCCCTGTCATCTGTGTGCAGGCGTCCATCATGCTGAAACCCAGATTCATCTTCGAATAGACTTTGGAACATCATACACTGAGGAAGCAGTGGTGTATTTTTGTTTATTTTTTTCTTATTTTAATCATCTTACAAAATAATGTGAAGTTTAACATTTAACTTCAAAAAGAAATTATTAAATATCATTCTGTTTATTTGTTATAAGAGATGCGTTTCTATTATTACCTTTCTCACGAAAGCAAATTATAAAAATTTCAATCTTATAATTACGGAATTTTGTTTAATTTCTGAAGTGGTGCAAAGTCAGTCGCCCTTTTCATAAACGACTTATTTTACTTCTAGAAAATTAAACTAAATTACAAAATTAAATTGGGTTTCCTTAAAAATAGTTTACGACTAATTATAGAAATTGTACCAACGAACTTAAAACTCGTTGGATTAGTACAATTTTCACAGAACTAGTTGCTTGCAAACGTCTGAAATATGTCTTTAAATTTTGCTACATGCTGTTTTATTTCATTCATACCACCTGTAAAGTGAAATGCAAATTTACGATTTAACTGCATTTAATTGGAAATCTTATTAGTGGACTGAATACATACAGGACACCTCAAAACGCTTCCTCTTTAGTTTGTCGACCTAGCCAGAATCAAACCACATTGGCGCCTGAATGGAATTTGGTGCGTTTTCCTTGTTAATCGAATGCTGAAGAGGACGAACAAGTCCTTTGTCTTTCTTAACCCCATGTCTTGTCGAAATTCCTATCAATTCCAATTTTTA
>BPLR01017590.1:0-24178 GCA_021605095.1 Caerostris extrusa
ACATAGCGCAGTGATTGAATATCCAAATCAATAATTTGTGAGAAATATAAATATCATCAAAATTCATATATGTAAATGGAAAAAGGCTTAAGAAAGACATTTTAATCACATATCAATCAGAACAGAAGAGGAATGTTCTTTCATCACGAGCCATTTGCTTGTTAACAAATACATGTCACATTACCGAGGTTCTTCATTCGGCACCTATCCACATATTATATTGATCTTTTAATCGACCATCCTTTTGGAATGTACTTGAGATTTGAACGCACGAATAAAACCTCACACTGCAGTACACTAACCAGTTTGCTACATACGTTGTGGATTGGAATATCCAAATCAATAATTTGTGAAATATAAATATCATCAAAATTCGTATATGTAAAAACGGCTTCAGAAAGACATTTTAATCACGTTTCAATCAAAACAGAAGAAGAATGTTCTTTCATCACGAGCCATTTGCTTGTTAACAAAGACATGTCACATTACCGAGGCTCCTCCTTCGGTACCTATCCACATATTATTTTTGATCTTTTAATCGAGCATTATTTAGGAATGTACTGGTATTTGAACGCATGAATTTCATGTCACAATAAAGTACACTAACCAGTTTGCTACATAGCGCTGTGGATTGGAATATTCAAAATCAATAATTTGTTAAATATAAATATCATCAAAATTCATATATGTAAAAGGAAAACGGCTTCAGAAAGACATTTTAATCACGTATCAATCAAAACAGAAGAAATGTTCTTTCATCACGAGCCATTTGCTTGTTAACAAAGACATGTCATAATTACCGAGGCTCCTCATTCGGCACCTATCCACATATTATTTTGATCTTTTAATCAAGCATCCTTTAGGAATGTACTGGGATTTGAACTCACGAAATATAACCTCACACTTAAAGTACACTAACCAGTTTGCTACATAGCGCTGTGGATTGGAATATCCAAATCAATAATTTCTGAAATATAAATATCATCAAAATTCGTATATGTAAATGGAAAACGGCTTCAGAAAGACATTTTAATCACGTATCAATCAGAAGAGAAGAGGAATGTTCTTTCATCACGAGCCATTTGCTTGTTAACAAAGACATGTCACATTACCGAGGCTCCTCATTCGGCAACTGTCCACATATTAATTTGATCTTTTAATCGAGCATCCTGTTGGAATGTACTGGAATTTGAACGCACTAATCTAACCTCACACTGCAGTACACTAACCAGTCAGCTACATAGCGCTGTGGATTGGAATATCCAAATCAATAATTTGTTAAATATAAATATCATCAAAATTCATATATGTAAAAGGAAAACGGCTTCAGAAAGACATTTTAATCACGTATCAATCAGATCAGAAGAAGAATGTTTTTCATCAGGAGCCATTTGCTTGTTAACAAAGACATGTCACATAAATACCGAGGCTCTTCGTTCGGTACCTATCCACATATTATTTTGATCTTTAATCTAGCATTCTTTAGGAATGTACTGGGATTTGAACGCACGAATCTAACCTCACACTGCAGTACACTAACCAGTTTGCTACATAGCGCTGTGGATTGGAATATCCCAAATCAATAATTTGTGAAATATAAATATCATCAAAATTCATATATGTAAAAGAAAACGGCTTCAGAAAGACATTTTAATCACGTATCAATCAAAACAGAAGAACAATGTTTTTCATCACGAGCCATTTGCTTGTTAACAAAGACATGACACATTACCGAGGCTCCTCAATCGGCACCTATCCACATATTATTTTGATCTTTTAATCGAGCATCCTTTAGGAATGTACTGGAATTTGAACGCACTAATCTAACCTCACACTGCAGTACACTAACCAGTTTGCTACATAGCGCTGTGGATTGGAATATCCAAATCAATAATTTGTGAAATATAAATATCATCAAAATTCATATATGTAAATGGAAAACGGCTTAAGAAAGACATTTTAATCACATATCAATCAGAACAGAAGAAGAATGTTCTTTCATCACGAGCCATTTGCTTGTTAACAAATACATGTCACATTACCGAGGCTCCTCATTCGGCACCTATCCACATATTATATTTGATCTTTTAATCGAGCATCCTTTTAGGAATGTACTGGGATTTGAACGCACGAATAAAACTTCACACTTCAGTACACTAACCAGTTTGCTACATAGCGTTGTGGATTGGAATATCCAAATCAATAATTTGTGAAATATAAATATCATCAAAATTATATATGTAAAAGGAAAACGGCTTCAGAAAGACATTTTAATCACGATCAATCAGATCAGAAGAAGAATGTTCTTTCATCACGAGCCATTTTTGTTAACAAAGACATGTCACATAAATACCGAGGCTCCTCGTTCGGTACCTATCCACATATTATTTTGATCTTTTAATCGAGCATTATTTAGGAATGTACTGCGATTTGAACGCACGAATATAACCTCACACTGCAGTACACTAACCAGTTTGCTACATAGCGCTGTGGATTGGAATATTCAAAATCAATAATTTGTGAAATATAAATATCATCAAAATTCATATATGTAAAAAGGAAAACGGCTCCAGAAAGACATTTTAATCACGTATCAATCAAGAACAGAAAAAAAGTTCTTTCATCACGAGCCATTTTTGTTAACAAAGACATGTCACATAAATACCGAGGCTCCTCATTCGGTACCTATCACATATTATATTGATCTTTTAATCGAGCATCCTTTAGAATGTACTGGGATTTGAACGCACGAATAAAACCTCACACAGTAGTACACTAACCAATTTGCTACATAGCGTTGTGGATTGGAATATCCAAATCAATAATTTGTGAAATATAAATATCATCAAAATTTTATATGTAAAAGGAAAACGGCTTCAGAAAGTCATTTTAATAACATTTTGATCAGATCAGATGAAGAATGTTCTTTCATCACGAGCCATTTGCTTGTTAACAAAGACATGTCACATAAATACCGAGGCTCCTCGTTCGGTACTTATCCACATATTATTTTGATCTTTTAATCTAGCATTCTTTAAGAATGTACTTGGATTTGAGCGCTCGAATCTAATCTCACACTGCAGTACACTAACCAGTTTGCTACATAGCGTTGTGGATTGGAATATCCAAATCAATAATTTGTGAAATATAAATATCATCAAAATTCATATATGTAAAAGGAAAACGGCTTCAGAAAGACATTTTAATCACGTATCAATCAGAACAGAAGAAGAAGGTTCTTTCATCACGAGCCATTTGCTTGTTAACAAAGACATGTCACATTACCGAGGCTCCTCATTCGGCAACTGTCCACATATTAATTTGATCTTTTAATCGAGCATCCTGTAGGAATGTACTGGAATTTGAACGCACTAATCTAACCTCACACTGCAGTACACTAACCAGTTAGCTACATAGCGCTGTGGATTGGAATATCCAAATCAATAATTTGTTAAATATAAATATTCTCAAAATTCATATATGTAAAAGGAAAACGGCTTCAGAAAGATATTTTAATCACGTATCAATCATATCAGAAGAAGAATGTTTTTCATCACGAGCCATTTGCTCGTTAACAAAGACATGTCACATAAATACCGAGGCTCCTCCTTTGGTACCTATCCACATATTAATTTGATCTTTTAATCTAGCATCCTTTAGGAATGTACTGGGAATTTGAACTCACTAATCTAACCTCACACTGTAGTACACTAACCAGTTTGCTACATAGCGTTGTGGATTGGAATATCTAAATCAATAATTTGTGAAATATAAATATCATCAAAATTAATTATATGTAAAAGGAAAACGGTTTCAGAAAGACATTTTAATCACGTATCAATCAGAAGAGAAAAGAATTGTTCTTTCATCACGAGCCATTTTCTTGTTAACAAAGACATGTCACATAAATACAGAGGCTCCTCGTTTTGGCACCTATCCACATATTATTTTGATCTTTTAATCGAGCATCCTTTAGGAATGTACTGGGATTTGAACGCACGAATATAACCTCACACTGTAGTTCACTAACCAGTTTGCTACATAGCGTTGTGGATTGGAATATCCAAATCAAAAATTTGTGAAATATAAATATCATCAAAATTCATATATGTAAATGGAAAACGGCTTCAGAAAGACGTTTTAATCACGTACCAAGCAGAACAGAAGAGGAAGGTTCTTTCATCACGAGCCATTTGCTTGTTAACAAAGACATGTCACATTACCGAGGCTCCTCATTCGGCAACTGTCCACATATTAATTTGATCTTTTAATCGAGCATCCTGTAGGAATGTACTGGAATTTGAAAGCACTAATCTAACCTCACACTGCAGTACACTAACCAGTTAGCTACATAGCGCTGTGGATTGGAATATCCAAATCAATAATTTGTTAAATATAAATATCCTCAAAATTCATATATGTAAGAGGAAAACGGCTTCAGAAAGACATTTTAATCACGTATCAATCAGATCAGAAGAAGAATGTTTTTCATCACGAGCCATTTGCTTGTTAACAAAGACATGTCTCATAAATACCGAGGCTCCTCGTTCGGTACCTATCCAGATATTATTTTCATCTTTTAATCTACGATCCTTTAGGAATGTAATGGAATTTGAACGCACTAATCTAACCTCACACTGTAGTATACTAACCAGTTTGCTACATAGCGTTGTGGATTGGAATATCCAAATAAATAATATGTGAAATATAAATATCATCAAAATTCATATATGTAAAAATGAAAACGGCTTCAGAAAGACATTTTAATCACGTATCAATCAGATCAGAAGAAGAATGTTCTTTCATCATGAGCCATTTGCTTGTGAACAAAGACATGTCACATAAATACCGAGGCTCCTCGTTCGGTACTTATCCACATATTATTTTGATCTTTTAATCGAGCATTCTTTAGGAATGTACTTGGATTTGAGCGCTCGAATCTAAACTCACACTGCAGTACACTAACCAGTTTGCTACATAGCGTTGTGGATTGGAATATCCAAATCAATAATTTGTGAAAGATAAATATCATCAGAATTCATATATGTAAAAGGAAAACGGCTTCAGAAAGACATTTTAATCACGTTTTGATCAGATCAGAAGAAGAATGTTCTTTCATCACGAGCCATTTGCTTGTTAACAAATACATGTCACATAAATACCGAGGCTCCTCAGTTCGGCACCTATCCACATATTAATTTGATCTTTTAATCGAGCATCCTTTAGGAATGTACTGGGATTTGAACGCACGAATTTCATGTCACACTAAGTTCACTAACCAGTTTGCTACATAGCGCTGTGGATTGGAATATCCAAATCAATAATTTGTTAAATATAAATATCATCAAAATTCGTATATGTAAAGGAAAACGGCTTCAGAAAGACATTTTAATCACGTTTGATCAGATCAGAAGAAGAATGTTCTTTCATCACGAGCCATTTGCTTGTTAACAAAGACATGTCACATAAATACCGAGTCTCCTCGTTCTGGTCGGTACCTATCGACATATTATTTTGATCTTTTAATCTACCATTCTTTTAGTAATGTACTGGGATTAGAACGCACGAATCTAGCCTCACACTGCAATACTCTAACCACTCTGCTACATAGCGCTGTGGATTGGAATATCGAAATCAATAATTTGTGAAATATAAATATCATCAAAATTCTTATTTTTGTAAAAGGAAAACGGCTTCAGAAAGTCATTTTAATCACATTTTGATCAGATCAGAAGAAGAATGTTCTTTCATCACGAGCCATTTGCTTGTTAACAAAGACATTTCACATGACCGAGGCTCCTCATTCGGCACCTATCCACATATTAATTTGATCTTTTAATCGAGCATCCTTTAGGAATGTACTGGGATTTGAACGCACTAATCTAACCTCACACTGTAGTACACTAACCAGTTTGCTACATAGCGTTGTGGTTTGGAATATCCAAATCAATAATTTGTGAAATATAAATATCATCAAAATTCATATATGTAAAAGTAAAACGGCTTCAGAAAGACATTTTAATCACGTATCAATCAGATCAGAAGAAGAATGTTTTTTCATCACGAGCCATTTGCTTGTGAACAAAGACATGTCACATAAATACCGAGGCACCTCGTTCGGTACTTATCCACATATTATTTTGATCTTTTAATCGAGCATTCTTTAGGAATGTACTTGGATTTGAGCGCTCGAATCTAATCTCACACTGCAGTACACTAACCAGTTTGCTACATAGCGTTGTGGATTGGAATATCCAAATCAATAATTTGAGAAATATAAATTTCATCAGAATTCATATATGTAAAAGGAAAACGGCTTCAGAAAGACATTTTAATCACGTATCAATCAGAACAGAAAAAAATGTTCTTTCATCACGAGCCATTTGCTTGTTAACAAAGACATGTCACATAAATACCGAGGCTCTTCGTTCGGTACCTATCGACATATTATTTTGATCTTTTAATCTACCATCCTTCAGTAATGTACTGGGATTAGAACGCACGAATCTAGCCTCACACTGCTGTACTCTAACCACTCTGCTACATAGCGCTGTGGATTGGAATATCGAAATCAATAATTTGTGAAATATAAATATCAACAAAATTCGTATTTGTAAATGGAAAACGGCTTCGGAAAGTCATTTTAATCAGATCAGAAGAAGAAAGTTCTTTCATCACGAGCCATTTGCTTGTTAACAAAGACATGTCACATAAATACCGAGACTCCTAGTTCGGTACCTATCCATATATTATTTTGATCTTTTAATCGAGCATCCTTTAGGAATGTACTGGGATTTGAATTCACGAATTTCATGTCACAATAAAGTACACTAACCAGTTTGCTACATAGCGCTGTGGATTGGAATATCCAAATCAATAATTTGTAAAAATATAAATATCATCAAAATTCGTATATGTAAAAGGAAAACGGCTTCAGAAAGACATTTTAATCACGTATCAATCAGAAGACAAGAAGAAGGTTCTTTCATCACGAGCCATTTGCTTGTTAACAAAGACATCTCACATTACCGAGGCTCCTCATTCGGCAACTGTCCACACATTAATTTGATCTTTTAATCGAGCATCCTGTAGAAATGTACTGGAATTTGAACGCACTAATCTAACCTCACACTGCAGTACACTAACCAGTTAGCTACATAGCGCTGTGGATTGGAATATCCAAATCAATAATTTGTTATAAATATCATCAAAATTCATATATGTAAAAGGAAAACGGCTTCAGAAAGACATTTTAATCACGTATCAATCAGATCAGAAGAAGAATGTTTTTCATCACGAGCTATTTGCTTGTTAACAAAGACATGTCACATAAATACCGAGGCACCTCCTTCGGTATCTATCCACATATTATTTTGATCTTTTAATCGAGCATCCTGTAGGAATGTACTGCGATTTGAACGCACGAATATAACCTCACACTGCAGTACACTAACCAGTTTGCTACATAGCGCTGTGGATTGGAATGTTCAAAACAATAATTTGAGAAATATAAATATCATCAGAATTCATATATGTAAAAGGAAAACGGCTTCAGAAAGTCATTTTAATCACATTTTGATCAGATCAGAAGAAGAATGTTCTTTCATCATGAGCCATTTGCTTGTTAACAAAGACATCTCACATGACCGAGGCTCCTCATTCGGCAACTGTCCACATATTAATTTGATCTTTTAATCGAGCATCCTTTAGGAATGTACTGGGATTTGAACGCACGAATATAACCTCACACTGTAGTTCACTAACCAGTTTGCTACATAGCGCTGTGGATTGGAATATCCAAATCAAAAATTTGTGAAATATAAATATCATCAAAATTCATATATGTAAATGGAAAACGGCTTCAGAAAGACGTTTTAATCACGTATCAAGCAGAACAGAAGAGGAAGGTTCTTTCATCACGAGCCATTTGCTTGTTAACAAAGACATGTCACATTACCGAGGCTCCTCATTCGGCAACTGTCCACACATTAATTTGATCTTTTAATCGAGCATCCTGTAGAAATGTACTGGAATTTGAACGCACTAATCTAACCTCACACTGCAGTACACTAACCAGTTAGCTACATAGCGCTGTGGATTGGAATATCCAAATCAATAATTTGTTAAATATAAATATCATCAAAATTCATGTATGTAAAAGGAAAACGGCTTCAGAAAGACATTTTAATCACGTATCAATCAGATCAGAAGAAGAATGTTTTTTCATCACGAGCTATTTGCTTGTTAACAAAGACATGTCACATAAATACCGAGGCACCTCCTTCGGTACCTATCCACATATTATTTTGATCTTTTAATCGAGCATCCTGTAGGAATGTACTGCGATTTGAACGCACGAATATAACCTCACACTGCAGTACACTAACCAGTTTGCTACATAGCGCTGTGGATTGGAATGTTCAAAACAATAATTTGAGAAATATAAATATCATCAGAATTCATATATGTAAAAGGAAAACGGCTTCAGAAAGTCATTTTAATCACATTTTGATCAGATCAGAAGAAGAATGTTCTTTCATCATGAGCCATTTGCTTGTTAACAAAGACATCTCACATGACCGAGGCTCCTCATTCGGCAACTGTCCACATATTAATTTGATCTTTTAATCGAGCATCCTTTAGGAATGTACTGGGAATTTGAACGCACGAATATAACCTCACACTGTAGTTCACTAACCAGTTTGCTACATAGCGCTGTGGATTGGAATATCCAAATCAAAAATTTGTGAAATATAAATATCATCAAAATTCATATATGTAAATGGAAAACGGCTTCAGAAAGACGTTTTAATCACATATCAATCAGAACAGAAGAGGAAGGTTCTTTCATCACGAGCCATTTGCTTGTTAACAAAGACATGTCACATAAATACCGAGGCTCCTCATTCGGTACCTGTCGACATATTAATTTGATCTTTTAATCGAGCATCCTTCAGTAATGTACTGGAATTTGAACGCACTAATCTAACCTCACACTGCAGTACACTAACCAGTTAGCTACATAGCGCTGTGGATTGGAATATCCAAATCAATAATTTGTTAAATATAAATATCTTCAAAATTCATATATGTAAAAGGAAAACGGCTTCAGAAAGACATTTTAATCACGTTCAATCAGATCAGAAGAAGAATGTTTTTCACGAGCCATTTGCTTGTTAACAAAGACATGTCACATAAATAACGAGGCTCCTCCTTCGGTACCTATCCACATATTAATTTGATCTTTTAATCTAGCATCCTTTAGGAATGTAATGGAATTTGAACTCACTAATCTAACCTGACACTGTAGTACACTAACCAGTTTGCTACATAGCGTTGTGGTTTGGAATATCCAAATCAATAATTTGTTAAATATAAATATCATCAAAATTCATATATGTAAAAGTAAAACGGCTTCAGAAAGACATTTTAATCACGTATCAATCAGATCAGAAGAAGAATGTTTTTCATCACGAGCCATTTGCTTGTTAACAAAGACATGTCACATAAATGCCGAGGCTCCTACGTTCGGTACCTATCCACATATTATTTTGATCTTTTAATCGAGCATCCTTTAGGAATGTATTGGGATTTGAACGCACGAATCTAACCACAGACTGCAGTTAACTAGCCAGTCGACTACATAGAGCGACGTTTTGTAATATCCATGCCGATAGTTTAAAATATATATAATTAAAATTCATATAGTTAAAAAAAAGACTTCAGTAAGTCTTTTTGGTCAGGTAGCTCTCAGGAAGGACAGCAACAGTAATCCTTCTTCACGAGCCATTTGTTTATGTGCGAAGACGGACAACTCACCTTCCGAGTCTCCCCATTTTGAAACTATCAAATGCTTTTTTTGATCTTATATCCGAACGTATAAGGCGTCCTTTAACACTGTGCCTGGATTCGTACGTAATATATGCTTTGACGTTCCAATTTGTTGTGTCATGTAATCGACTGGTTAGTGAAGCCGTTTTTCTTTTACTTATATGAATTTTACTAATATTTCTATTACACGAACTATTGATTTGGATATTCCAGTCTACAGCGCTATGTAGTCGACTGGTTAGTGCGCTGCCATGTTTGGTTAGAAGCGCGCGTTCAAATCCCAGTACGTTTTGATGGATGCGAGATTGAAAGATCAAAGTAATATGTGGATAAGTGCCGAGCGAGGATCCTCGGTAGGCATGTGAGATGTCTTTGTTAACTAGTAGATGTCTCGTGATGAAAGAACATTCTTTTTCGTTTCTGATTGATACGTGATTAAAATGTCTTTCTGAAGCCGTTTTCCTTTACATATATGAATTTTGATGATATTTATATTTCACAAATTATTGATTTGGATATTGCAATACACAGCGCTTTGTATTCAACTGGTTAGCGCACTGCCATGTGGGGTTAGATGCGTACGTTCAAATCACTGTACATTGTTAAAGGATGGTTGATTAAGAGATCAAAATAGTTTGTGGATAAGGGCCGAATTGGGAGACTCCGGAACTTAGTTATTGATCTTTGTATGTAAACATGTGGCTCATGATGAAAGAGTGCGTCTAAGTTCTTTTCTTATTATTAGATGACTAAAAGCAATTTCTGAAGCCGGTTTTCTTTTACTTCCATGAATTTTGATAATATTTATACTTCACAAATTATAGTTATTTTATATTCCACTTCATCGTCTTATGTAGGTCGCAGTGAAGTGTGGCGTGAGGTTAGATGTCTGCTTTCAAATACGAGTGCAGTGTTAACAGATGAAAAATGCGCATGAGTGATGGGTATATTTATGGAAAATCGTAGAAGATAAGTGAGTTAATAAAATTATAATATCTTTCGACGCACACAAATGGCTTATGATTAAAGAAATATCGTAGTCGGCAATCTGAATGTCAGTTGATTAAACAGACGCTTGGAAGCCCTTTTTTTTATGCATATGAATTTGGACAATATACACTTTTTACATTATTGATGTAGATAATCTAGTCCGTTTAGTTGTACAATCAACAGATTAGTGAAGTGCAGTACGAAAATTCATGCCCGTTTTCAAACCTTAATGCAGTATTAACCGATACCGAATATGTCCTCCTAAATTCACAAAATAATGACTGTGATAAGTTCCATTAGCAGAAGAGTTAAAAATTGGCTAGCTCTATTTAGTCAACTGTTTAATAAAGAGAAATGCAAAGATAATTGTTAGTGTCCACATCTCAGCATAATATCGATGGATGGTCATACTATTCGACTAACCAACTATAACTGACATTTTTGGAGATTCCATCTCTGTTTAGAAGATAGAGCGCAACTACTCTGTTATCTCTGTAGCAATGTCATATCGTTGAAAGTCAACTGTCAAAATCAACAAAAATTTTGAATGGAGTGGTGTCCATGCATAATTTTGGTCGAAAACCCGAAAATAACGTCTGGAATATGAGCAAATAGAAGACATTCATCTATATGTTGAGTGACTTAACAATCAAATAATAGCATCTTTGAAAATGTACAAACGGTGTTTGATAAAATCAAAATTTCTCTCTGATTGTTACATCATTAGAAAGACATTTTTCTTACAGACAGGAATTTCACTGATATGTATTTTCTACACTGTTTCATACACTGTTGTTTGGATATTCAAGTTTGTCGTGCTTTTTATTGAAATGTTAAGTGTGATAAACTTCTAAGATAGATATCTATGTATGTGTATTAATACATCCTAACATAACATAACATCTCATCATATTATTTAGGTTTCTGACTGTTACTTTATTAGAAGCATTTCTGAAACCGTTTCTCTTTTACACATATGAATTTCGATAAAATTATTGGTTTCGATATGCCGAAATCTCGTCTTGTGTAACCAACTGGTTAGTGAAATGCGGTGTGAGGTTAGATGCTTGCTTTCAAATCCCAGTAATATCTTAAAGGATGCTCGATTAAAAGGTCAAAATAATATGAGGTGACAAAAGGGAGACTCAGCAGCTTAGTTATTGACCTTTGTATGTAAACATATTGCTGATGATGAAGGAGTACGTCCAAGTTCTTTTCTCATTATTACTTGATTAAAGGCACTTTCTGAAGCCGTTTTTCTTATACGTATATGAATTTTGATAATATTTACATTTCACAAATTATTGCTTTGGATAGTCCTAGCCACAGTGCTATGTAGTGAACTGGTTAGTTGCACCGCCAAGTGGGGTTAGGTGCGTTCAAATCCCAGAAGATCGTTAAGGGATGCTCGATTAAAAGATCAAAATAATGTGTGGATAGGTGCCAAAAGGGGAGACTCGGTAGCTTAGTTATTGACCTTTGTATGTAAAAATATGGCTCATGATAAAGAGTACGTCCAAGTTCTTTTCTGATTATTACTTGATTAAAAGCACTTTTTGAAGCCGTTTTTCTTTTACTTATATGAATTTTAATAATATTTATATTTCACAAATTATTGATTTGGATAGTCCTACCTACAGTGCTATGTTGTCAACTGGTTAGTGCACCGCCAAGTGGGGTTAGGTGCGTTCAAATCCCAGAACATTGTTAAAGGATGTTCTATTAAAAGATCAAATTAATCTGTGGATAGGTGCAAAAAGGGGAGATTCGGTAGCTTAGTTATTGACCTTTGTATGTAAACATATGGCTCATGATAAAAGAGTACGTCCAAGTTCTTTTCTGATTATTACTTGATTAAAAGCACTTTTTGAAGCCGTTTTCTTTTACTTATATGAATTTTAATAATATTTATATTTCACAAATTATTGATTTGGATAGTCCTACCTACAGTGCTATGTTGTCAACTGGTTAGTGCACCGCCAAGTGGGGTTAGGTGCGTTCAAATCCCAGAACATTGTTAAAGGATGTTCTATTAAAAGATCAAATTAATCTGTGGATAGGTGCAAAAAAGGGGAGATTCGGTAGCTTAGTTATTGACCTTTGTATGTAAACATATGGCTCATGATAAAAGAGTACGTCCAAGTTCTTTTCTGATTATTACTTGATTAAAAGAACTTTTTGAAGCCGTTTTTCTTTTACATATATGAATTTTGACAATATTTGTATTTAAAAATTATAGTTATTTTATATTACAATTCATCGTCTTATGTAGGATAATGGTTAGTGAAGTGCAGTGTGTCATCAGATACATGGGTTCAAATCCCGGTACAGTGCTCAAGAATGCCGGAAGCGCCCTGTAAAAATAGTGACAGTGATAAGTGACGATCAGAGAAGACTCTGTAGAAGATCGGTAAATATTTGGAAATAAAAAAAAATGGTGAATATTCAATGAAATCAGTTGTTACATGATTTAAGAGACTTTATGCAGAGATGTTTTTTAACCCTTATGAAATGCGATAACATGTATTTTACACTATTGAATTTAGTATTCCATTCCGCCGCGCGACCTACTCAAGGGGTTTGTGGAGTTTGGTCTGGGGTTAGATGCCCAGTTTTTTTTTTTTTTTTTTTGTTCTAATGCAGCTGGCAAACACCTAGACAGCTTGGTCTCGGATGCCCCTTAAGGCAAGCGCTGCACAGACGTTACTCACATTGCATTACCCAGGGGGCGCGTGTAACTTGAAGATAAGCCACGGACCGGCAGTAACAATGCCTCCACAATGCTCTACGACCCTATTAGGACCGGGACCTACGGTTTACAGTGGATTCTGTACCACTACAAGCATCCATGGCATCCCCGGGACTCGAACCCGAAACCTGTGGTACCGAGCGCTAGCCACTCGGCCACTCAGGCCCCTCGACCAGTATAGTGTTAAAAGATAAAATTAGTAGATGCCGTTTGGAAAGACTCCATAGTTAAGTGATTAATTTTTGTATGTAAACAAATGGCTTGTGTTGAAAGAATAAGCTTCTTTTTAATTTCAGATTGTTACGTGATTAAAAAAGACTTATTTAAAGCCGTTTTTATATTACATATTTAAAATTCGATGATATACATTTTTTTACACTATTGATTTGGAAATTCAACGTGGATATTTGGAATTTCAGCAGCGTGATGTGGTCAAATGGTTAGTGGAGTACTGTAAAACGTCAAATGCCTGGGTTCAATTCACGGCACAGTGTTCAAGGAGGCGAAATACTTCCAGTTAAAAGGTGAAAATAAGCACTGTGATAGGTGCCGAAAGTGGGTGGTTGTGGTCTGTCTTGGAACATAAATGGTTCATGCTACGATACAGTCCCTGGCCCTTTTTCATTGTTACTTGATTACAAATTTTTCCGAGCATTTTTATTTTCCATATATAATTTTCAATACTATATGTATTTTTACACTATTGATTTTGATATTCGTATTTCCAGCGCTATATAGTCAACTGGTTAATGAAGTGCAAAATAAGATCAAATACCTCTATTCTACTCTCAGCATGGTGACAAATACGCTTCAGTAGTGACTGTGATAGGTGCCGATAGTGGAATTCTGAGAAGGTAAAAGCCGCATTAGAATTATAATATCTGTGGACAGAAACAAATGGCTTACGATGAAAGAAATATCTCTACTAATCTGATTGTTTTTGATTAAAAAAACTTTCTGAAGCCTTTCTTCCGCTGTGCATATGGGTTTTGACGATATATACTTTTTACATTATTGTTTTAGATATTCTAGTTCGTTGCGTTGTACGATTAACTGGTTAGTGAAATGCAGTACGACGATTCATGCCTGTATTCGAATCTTGGTGCAGAACGAACCGATACCGCATATGTCCTCCTGAAAGCTCAAAATAACAGAGAGTTTTTGCATACCGTACTTTAAAAATACGGTATTTTTTCACCCTAGCGCGCATGCTCATAGGAAATTGCACATGCGTATATGTAATAATGTTTCCTATGAGCATGCGCGATAGGAAGAAAAAAATACCGTATTTTTAAAGTACGGTATGCAAAAACTCTCTAATGTCTGTGCTTAGGGGGAGTGTCAAAAATTGCATAGCACTATTTAGTCAACTTTTTAATGAACAGCAATGCAAAGTTAAATGTTAGTATGCATATCACAACATAATATCAATGGATGGCGATAATATTTGACTAGAACCTTAAAATAACATTTCTAATTTATGCTCTTTAGCACATTTGCAGAGTAATTTAACCATAAAATAATGGCATCTTTGAACATGAACCAATGGCTTATGGAGAAATCAGAGCTCTCATTCTGTTTGTTACTTGATTAAAAAGGGATTCTGCACACATGAATTTTAATGTTGCATATTTTTTACCCTAATGATTTGGATATTTAAGTTTAGTTAATTGGTTAATAAAGTGAAATGCTTGGATAGATATCTTTTGTCAAACACCCTTACAGTACTGGCGGATACCCGAATATGTTTTTCTGAAAGTCAAATCAATGTCTGCGTTAACTGCTAATAGGATGGGAGTAGGGATTGCAATACCGGTATTTTAAGCCATTTGTACAATTTTGTAATACCGGTATTCATAAACTTAAATACCGTTTCTTCGGTATTTACTAGAAATTTAGAATTCTTATTTGTGAAATTCTTATTTTTATCTGTGAATTCTTATTCAGAATTCTTATTTGAAAACTAGAAATTCATATCTGTGAAAACAAGGTTGTAGTTGTGAAGAAAGTCTGTACTATTTCGATATTTTTTAAATTGGTGTGTTTGTTATTCACATTGTATTTGCATATCATACATCAGAGTTCAAAGCATTTTCAGATTTATTATACATATATATATACTCATAAATAATACTCCATAATAATGAATAAGTATAAACAACATAAAAAATCAGTTGATTCCGGTTGAAGTTCCAAGGCTTAATGATAGTACAATTGATGCATTATATTTTTTTAAGATCACATTTCAAAAATTTGTAATAGTACCACAGACTGAATAGTGATATTATTTACATTTTTTGTGATTTAAATAAATAGGATGTTCCTTAATTTTTTTTTATTCTTTGCATACTGTAATAAGTGGGCCTGAATGGCCGAGTGGCTAGCCCTCTGGCACTCGGTACCACAGGTTTCGGGTTCGAGTCCCGGCTGTGCCATGGATATTTGCAGTGGCTCGGAATCCACTTTAAACCGTAGCTCCTGGTCCTAATAAGATCACAGAGCGTTGCGGGGGTCATTGTTACACCTCGTCAGTGGCTTGTCTTCGCGCCCTCTGGGTAATGCAAAGTGAGTAACATCTGCACAGTGGTTACCTTAAGGCATCCAAGACCAAGTGTCTAAGTGTTTGCCAGCTGCATTAAAAAAAAGTATTATTTATTCTATTAGAAAGCTATTCTTCTTTTACAGAGATTAAATTCGATAACATATATTTCTTAGACTGTTGATTTCTATATTAATATTTGTCGTTCTGCTTAGTCAACTCGTTAGTGAGGTGAAGTGCGAAGTTACATTCCTATATTCAAACACCCTAACTTAATAAAGGAGTGCACGAAAGTAAAAGATCAAAATATTGTCTGTGATAAGTGCCAGTATGAGAAGTCTCCAGTAGAAGAGTGATCCACAAATGAATATAAACGTCTTAAAATAAAATAAAATTTATTTTTTACGACAATTGTTACAGGATAACAGAGACTTTCTGAAGTCCTTTTAATTTTACCATTATGAAATTCGATAATATACATCTTTTTACAACACTGATTTATATATTCGTCTCTGCCGTGGTATATAGTCAACTGGTTAGTGAAGTGCAGAGTGAGGTTTGATTCTTGAGTTCAATCCCAAGACAGTGTTAAAGGCTGCCGAATAAGCACGGTTAAGAGACCAAAGTAATGCATGCATAGGTGCCGAACAGCGACACTCGGAGAGTCTGTGATAAACGGCTAATGATGAAGACACCACCACTATGATTGTTATTTGATTAAATAGACTTTCTGAAGCCTATCTTTTATGAATTTCGATTTATTATATTATTATATATTTTATATATTATTATACATTTCACATATTATTATTGTAAAAGTATTGATTTGGATCAAGATCAAAGAATATATCGAACCTCTTTTCTGATTGTTACTTGATTAAAACACTTTCTGAAGCCGTTTTTCTTTTACTTGTATGAATTTTAAAAATATTTATGTTTAAAAATTATGATTGTTTATAGTCCAATTCCTTGTCTTATGTATCTCACAGATTAGGGAAGAGTGGTGTGAGATGGCTGCGTTCAAATCCCAATAGAGAGTTAAAGGATACTGGATTCAAAGATCAAAATAAAATGAGGATATGTGCCGCCTTTGAAGCCTAGGTAGGTTAGATATTTGACTTTATATGTAAACAAATGGTTCATGATGGAAGCATAAATCAGTTGAATATTCTGATTGGTACTTGATTAAAAGCTCTGTTTGAAGCCGTTTAACTTTTACATATACGAATTTCTATATTATTTCCTTTTTAAAAACTATTGGTTTGGATATTATGATTTGTCGTCTTATGCAGTACACAGGTTAGTGAGGTGAGCTGTGAGGATAGATACATGCGTTCAAATCCCGATACAGTGTTAAAAGATACTCATTTAAAAGTTAAAAATAATAGGTACCGTGTGGGCGGATTTGGTAGGTTAGTGTTTCGTCTTTCTATGTAAACAAAGTGGCTCATGATGAAAGAAAATGATGGGTTAGGCTTCTGATTACAACTTGATTAAAACCTCTTTCTGAAGCCGTTTTTCTTTACCTTTATGAATTTCCGTAATATAATCTCATGTTTGTGAAAATTGCAACATCATGAAGGACTTACGCGAGTGAGCTGAAATTTTCAGGAAATGCAAATTAGCGCATGATATGCAAATGATTAGAATTTCAAACCCATAGCGCATGCGTATGCTGAGCAGCGCCCTCTGAACGGCGGAGGGATCCGAATAAATAGACGGCTGTAGCGAGGCGTGTATGGTTATCTGCTAGTGGTAAACGTTAGCTCAATCGTTACTTATGCCTCTTCGACGAAAGAGAGCGAGAT
Source organism: Caerostris extrusa (assembly GCA_021605095.1). Classification (NCBI taxonomy): domain Eukaryota; kingdom Metazoa; phylum Arthropoda; class Arachnida; order Araneae; family Araneidae; genus Caerostris; species Caerostris extrusa. The sequence continues at coordinate 17,918 of BPLR01017590.1, forward strand.
TTGAACAACTTACAGAGTTTGAACGGGGAGAATCATCGGCCTTCGTGAAGTTGGATTGTCTTATCGTGCAGTAACCGCTCGTGTGCAGCGTAACAGCAGCAGCACAGTGATGCGTCTTTGGAAGCAGTGGACGGACGAGTGTCGGACAACTCGGAAATCCGGGAGTGGACCCCGAAATGTGACGTCATCTCGCGATGATAGACACCTGGTCCGCATGGCGCTGACGGGCCGTACAGCTTCCTCTAGACAATTGGCAGCACAGTGGTCAATAGCTACAGGTGTTTCATTGTGTGCTTCATCAATTCGTAGACGTCTGCTGCAGCGTGGACTGCGCGCAAGGACTCCTTTATACAAGGATCCCTCTCACGCTAAACCATCGCCGCCTGCGGCTACAATGGGCCGCTCAGCATAGAGACTGGCGTGCTGATTGGCAGCATGTCGTGTTTTCTGACGAATCCCGCTTTAATTTGTGGTACCATGATGGCCGCCTTCGTGTCAGACGCTATGCCGGTGAACGCCACCTTCCGGAGTGCATTATTGAACGCCATAGTGGACGAACACCCGGAGTTATGGTCTGGGGTGCCATAGCATATCATGGACAATCTCAATTGCGAAGAATTGTGGGCAATCAGAACAGCAACCGTACATCAGTGAAGTTCTACAGCCCCAAGCTGTTCCTTTCCTTCAAAGCTTGTCAGGCCGTGTATTTCAAAGAGGACAATGCCCGCCCTCATATCGCTAGGCCTGTTCAATCTTTCTATGCAACGCGGCAGGTACAGCTTCTTCCTTGGCCTGCGTATTCCCTGGATATGTCGCCGATTGAACATATGTGGGATTTCGTTGGTCGGCGTCTCGCTCGTGATCCTCGTTCTGTTGCTTCTGCAGACGAACTTCTGGTGCGCATACAAACAATATGGAATGCTCTTCCTCAGGCAGACATTCAAAATTTGTTTGACTCCATGCCACGTCGTGTAGCAGCACTTATTGCGGCGTGTGGTGGCTACAAAAAATACTGATTCCGATCTCTTGTTATTGTTTGTTTGCTTTGAAAATTTAATCATTTATTTCTACCACTACCACTCAACTGTGTATTAAATTTCATTCAATTATGACGATTCCTTCATGGTGTTGCAATTTCCACAAATATGAATTTATATATTTTAAAAATTATTGGTTTGGATATTCGGCTTTGTCGTCTGATGTAGTACACTGGTTAGAGAAGTGAACTGTGCGGATAGATGCATGCGTTCAAGGCCCGTTACAGTGTTAAAAGATACTCGTTTAAAAGTTAAAAATAATAGGTGCCATGTGGGCGGATTCGGTAGATTAGTGCTTCATCTTTCTAAGTAAACAAGTGGCTCATGATGAAAGAAAATGGAGATTCAGGTTTCTGATTACCCCTTGATTAAAACCTCTTTCTGAAGCCGATTTTTCTTTACCTTTATGAATTTCGGTAATAGATATATTTAAATTTTATTGGTTTAGATATTCTGATTTACCGTCTTATGTAGTATACTGGTTAGTGACGTGAGCTGTGAGGATAAATGCATGCGTTCAAATCCCGTTACAGTGTTTAAAGAAACTCGTTTAAAGGATAAAAAATAATAGGTGCCATATGGGGAGATTCGGTAGATTGGTGGTTGATTATGTATGAAAACAAATGGCTCATGATGATAGAATATGCTTGGGTTCATCTTTCTGATTGCTACTTGATGAAAAGCACTTTCTGAAGCCGTCTTTCGTTTACATATATGAATGTTGATAATAATTATATTTTAAATTATTTTTGGATGCTAAATTACATTTTCGACAAAATAGTCGAAAATGTAATTTAGCAACCAACGACGTTCCACAACGCTCTAACCAACGGAGCTAATTAGCCGGTCGACCTTTTTGGGGGCACCACTGTTTTCTTGATTGGAACAAAAAATAATCTTTCCTTTAAAAGAAAAGAAAGGTTAGCCCACGAGAGGATTGAACCCACGACCTGTGCGTTATTTGCACGACGCTCTAACCAACTGAGCTAATGGGCCGGTCGGTCTCTTCTGGAACACCACTGTTCTCTTGATTGGATCCAAAAATACTTTTTTCTTTAAAAGAAAAGATACGTTGGCCCACGAAGGGATTGAGCCCGAGACCTCCGTGTTATTAGCATGACGCTCTAACCAACTGAGCTAATGGGCCGGTCGATCTGTTCGGGAGCACCACTGTTCTCTTGTTTGGATCCAAAAATACTTTTTTTTTAAAAAAAAAAAAGAAAGGTTAGCCCATGAGAGGATTGAACCCGCGACCTGTGCGTTATTAGCACGACGCTCTAACCAACTGAGCTAATGGGTGGTCGATTTCTTCGGGAAAACCACTGTTCTTTTGATTGGATCCAAAAATACTTTTTCTTTAAAAGAAAAGAAACGTTGGTCCGTGAGGGGATTGAACCCGCGACCTTCAACAACGACGTAGGTCGTTGTCGGAAGGTTTTAATATTATCATATAAAATAAATCAGGCAGACGCTTGTTTTATTCTTTTAATTTTAAATTCAGGTCATTAACGTTTCGTTAAATATTTATAGAACGATAATTTCCATAACTGGATAGATGGAAGTATGGAAAATATGGAAGGTATACAAAATAAATCTATGAGTTGGAAGTTACCGAACCAATCAGTTGGCAAGAAAAATATTTACAGGAGTGATATATTCAATCTAGAAAATTTCGTTTTCAATTCGGTGCTCAAAAAAATCTCTATACAACAATTCTGCACCCAAGCCGGCATACTTCGATATAGTATGATAAATATCTCTTCAATATTCTCATGCAATTGCCGATTATAGAGCTCATGTGATCTGAATGATGTATTGTACGAATAATGGTTCTTTTAGGACCTTTGATACGAAATCACCATTTTAATTATTCCACATATGATTTTGTCACCATTTATAGTGAATATATTTCAAAGTTCTCTTTTCAATTGACACTTGATTAAAAACACACACACGATTTTCAAAGATGTATATTTTATACGATATTAATTTAGATATTCAAGCTTGTCACGCTTTTAGGGAAATGGTTAGTGAGATGCAATGCTGGGATAGATGTATGAGATCACATCTCTTAATAATAATAACGGATGCCGGATATGAGTGAAGCTCAAAATGCCATATGCGTAAGGATCTAATAGGGAGTGAGTGCTACGAATAAAACAATAGCGTCTTTGAACATTAGCAAACGGCGTAAAATAAAAAGAAAATTCTCATTCTTACTGATTGTTACTTGATTAAAGATATTTTTAAATCCATTTTACTTTTACCCATATGAAATTTTATATTATATATATTTTTACACTATCGATTTGGATATCCTAGTTTATCGCCATGTATAGTCAACTGGTTAATGAAGTGAAGCTTGACGTTAGATTGAGTGACATTGGGTTCACATACCAGTACTGTGTAAAATATCTTAAATAATAAAAGTCTTAGAGCATAAAGAATGGGCTAATGATGAAAGCGATATACCTAGCTCTCTGATTGCTAATTAATTATAAAGACTGTTTAAAACCGTTCCTCTGTCTCAAATATGAATTTCGATACTACACATATATTTTTACACTATTCATTTCTGACATATTTTGGATATAACATAATTTGGATAAATTTATTTTTATATATTTTACACTATTCATACCCTGTAGTAAAAGATTAACATAACACATGTGATATGTTCAAAATTGTGATAATCGGTAGGAGGGATCCTGTCCAAACATAAACAAATGACTCATGATGAAAGAAAATTCATGCTCATCTCTGACATTTACTTGATTAAGAGGAAATGTCTGGCGCCTTTTATATACATGCATTTCGGACAAGCAAATGGTTCGTGATGAAAGAACATGCAGGTTTCTTACTTTCTGATTGTTATTTGTCTTTAGAAAAAAGCAATTTTTTAAAAAATTGAATTTTAAATTAATTTTTAATAAAAATAAAATTTTTAATAAAAATACATTTTAATTTAAATAATTTTAATTTTTAAAAATATTTTTAATTACTTTTTAAAAATTAAATTAAATTTAATATTAATTTAATTTAATTTAATTAATTTTCGACTAAAAAGTCTTTCCGAAGCCTATATATAACAATTTCTATGATATATATATATCTTTATAATATTGGCTTTGATGTTCCATTTTGTAGTGTTACGTAGTTAACTGGTTACTGAAGTGCAGCGTCAAGTTATATTTCCGCGTTCGAATCACATATATCTATTCTAGCATTCCGTCTCACTAATCATTTCCCAAAAAATCGTGACAAACCTGAATATCCAAATTAATAGCTTATAAAATGTACATCATTCAAATTCATGTGTGTAAAAAAAAGAATGTCTTTTTAATAGTGTAATCAGAAAAAAACTTTGATTTCATCAAAAGCCGTTTATACGTATTCAAAGATGCTATTGTTAAGCCACTCAACATATAGATGTCTTCTATTTGCACCTATTCCAAACGTTATTTTTCTGGTTTTCGACAAATATTATACATGGACACCACGCCATTCTAAATTTTTGCTGACATTTACAGTCAGCAGTACAATACAAGCAGCATTCAACAATATAATATTGCTACAGAGATGCGCTAGAATAGTTGATCTCTATCTTCTAAAGAGAGGTGGAATCCTCAAAAAAAATGTTAGCTATGCTTGGTTACTTAAAGTAGTTGGCATCAATTTTTTAGCAGAGCTTAATATGTATGTTTTAATGGCGCGTGGTATAAATACGAAAGATAACCATGTGTTGGACAGCTCAAAATTGTACGTTCATATCGATAAATTCATTATTTTTAGTATGAAGATACTTACCTTTGTGTGATTTTGTATATATAGGAAAAAGAAGCAAAAGATAAATAATGAGGGCATTATATTTAAAGAACAATGTAAAATCAATATTTTACAATTGAATAAATTTGTATTGAAAACAGTATAACTCCACAAATAATACAACATAAAAACATCACTTTGAGACTAAACATTATCAGAATTACTCCAGATTTATAAATATACTTCGGTATGAAGAAAGTAAACGCTGAACAAGAAGCAGAAAACTTGTGAGTAGTTTCCGATTGGCTCATGCAATAGCAAAAACTTAAAAACCGTTTACTGCCGGCAAATTAATCAAGTGATTGCATGATTGCTGCAGCGGTAGACTAGTAGTAACGTGTCTAGAAAATGCTTATTTATTTAAAAATATTAATTTGTCAAAAAACAATTTGGATTGAAGAATAGATTATATTTCAGAAAATATTTTAACTCAATTGTCTGAAAACACTCGACAAAACACTGTCGACACATAAGAATGTTTCCCTTTGGAACTGGATGCGTCAACAGTTGTTTTAGATAAGCCGAAAATGAAGAGTGGTTCTTTTTGACCCTGTTAGAGTCAATAATTATTTTAGATACTGCGCAGGTGTTAATTTATATTCAGGGTTAGGTAAAAACTTTGTGAATTGTAAGATGAGGTTTTTTTGATGTTCGTAGCATTCACGGTACCACCTCTGAAGAAGACATTTTTAAGCTAAAATTGCCATTCAGAGAAGCAATCTTCAATGGAAATATTTAAAGCATATCTCTACTGGTGACACACTTTAAACGGTGACCAAAACCCTCAGAGAGGAAAATATAAAACGATGGTCTCCTTACAAACGACCTAGAAAATGACGGTGGTTCAAAATCATAAATAATACACAATGCATCATTCATCAACAGTCATTGTGCTCAAAATAACTTTTAATATTTCCCAAATATTTAAATCAGTCCCGTAAGTATCAGATCATAATCATATCAGATTAATTTTAATGATTGGGCAATTTTATGAGCTTATAGAATAGATACTTATCATGTTATAGAACAGTACGCTGGTTTAGTTTCAGAAAAGTTGTAAAATTTTTTACATCTAATAGTAATCGAAATTTTCTTGATTGAAAGGAATCTTTCACTGGATGGTTTAATCATTTCTAACTGATAGCTTGATTTCATATCTTTGCATTGTTTTGTAAAACTATGGGTAGTTATGAAAGTTATAATTTCATAAAGATTTAACGAAACACAAACGTTATTTTATGTTTATAGCCGAATATTATAGCCATCCATTGATATCATGCTGAGATATAGAAACTAACACTCAACTTTGACTTGCTTTTATTAAGCAGTTGATAAAACAGCGCGATGAAAATTTTCAGACTCAAATTATGCTCCACTGCTGGTAAAGTTATTTCTTTTA